>NDGM011078278.1:0-28046 GCA_002564305.1 Octomys mimax
TCTCTCTCTCTCTCTCTCTCTCTCTCTCTCTCAAATTCTTAATTACATAGCTGAAGCTTCTGGAAAAGTGAAGTGTGACCCAGTGTTACTACAGTGATCACAGTGAAAATCAAGTTTGATTATAGCTTGAACCAATAAAGCATAGCGATGTCCAGGAAAGCCGGAAAAATTTCAAGCTAGAAAAACCCAGGACTTCATACAAAGCTGGAAGTCTGGTAGGAAGAAACATGACCTAGATCATCAGGGTTCCATGACGATAACAACCTCACTGTTGGCATTCGCTTCTCAGACACCCTTTTCCTTTGGATTCCCTGACCTGACCTTCTTTCATTTTTCTCCTACCTCTTGGAACACTCCGCAGTCTTTTTTTCTGGCTCATCCTCCTCTTCCTGACTAGGAAATATTGGAGAATATCAAGACTTGATCCATTGCCTTCATCTCCTTCACATTCTATATCTCCTCCATACTTATGGTTTTAATTATTATCTATATGCTGATGACTTTTAAATTTATATCTATAGCCTTGACTCTCCTCTGAGCTCCCAAACATAAATCCAATTGCCTATTCAACATCTTGACTTGGCTATCTTGCAGCACTTCAAATTCTGCATGTCCAAAAACTGAACTCATACCTTCTCCCTCAAAAGCTTGTCCTCCCCCAGCATTCCCTCTCAGTGAACAGCACCAGCGTCCAGAAAGGAGCACATCAGGCCCTTGGCAGCCAGCTTCAACACCTCCCTCTGCCTCTCTGCCATAGCCATTGAATCAGTAAGTGCTGCTGACTCTCATTTCCAAATCCATCCTTGTCTCGGCATCCTTACAGATGCCACTGTGATTTGAGCTTTCTCAATCCCACTTCTGCATTACCTCAAAAGCCTCCTACTCCCCTCACATTTACTCTGTATCCAAGATGTTCTGCAGCCAGGTTTCTTTATAAAGGCTTTTATCTAGGTTTCTAAAGCCCCAAATCCTTCCCATAGTTATAAGGTTCTGTCTTATCTATTCTCCACCTCCTTTCTCAGTCTCAGTTCAAAATCCTCTTCTTTTTTGGAATTTGGTCATACTGGTCCCTACCAATTTGGGTCTCAGGATCCTGGCACACGCTTTTGCTTCTGGCAGAACTATTCTAGGCTTTTGTCCTCTTTAATCTGGTTAATTCCTCTAAAGCTTTCTGAATCTGCTTCTTTGAGAAAGCCTTCTTTGGCTGCTGGTCAGTCTATTTAACACATGTTCACAGTCCTTGTTTTTTAATGGTAAAAATTAATAAAATGTAGTTGTGAAAACCAAGATTCAGAAATATTGAAGAATTTGCTTGAGGTCTAGGAAGTGCTTGTGTAAAAAAAAAAAAAAGTGGAATATTCTCACTTCTGTAGCAGCTAGATCTTGTCAAGTGTGAAGAGTTCCATGTCAACTTTCTTTCTTTCTTTCTTTTTCTTCCTTTCTTTCTTTCTGTGGAACTGGGGATTGAACTCAGGCCCTTGTGCTTGCCAGGCAAGCACTTATTCTACTGAGCTATCTCCCCAGTCCTCTTTCTTTTTAAAAAAAAATCTTTTATTTATTTTATGTGGTACATGGTCTTGCTACATAGTACCAGGGATTGAACTCTGGTCCTTGTGCTTGCCAGGCAGGCATTTAGACCACTGAGCTATCTCTCCAGACCCAAGTTTGCTTTCTAAATGCTGGTAGTGAGTGGAATGAGTTAAAAGAAAAATAAAAGGTAACCAAAGGGAAGACAAGTAAGACACTTGAAGAAACATTAAAGCACTTGGGGATTATGTAATCTTACAGAGGGCAGACACTTGGGAAGAAAAGATTTTAAGTTTTCACATTTCATGAGGTTATTATAGTGCACACAGCAATAATATTTTTCAAGTAGCCACAGGCTACAAAAGATTATATTTTGAGATATGGTAGCTGGGAGAGTTTGGCTTGACAAAAGAGAGGCCTATTAGAGATTTGAACGAAGTCCAGAGTTGGCACAGAAGTGCCTTAAGACAGCAGGAGTGGCCATGTATGTGGTGGCGCAGGCCCCAACCTACTCCAGGCAGAGAGCTGGGCCAGTGTACCTGCTGAGGGTGTTTTGAATGGATGAATAAATGAATGAATGAATGAGACTTGCTCTCTGTCACAGGCTGTCATGCTCCTACCCTGCCTGGCATGGTAAAAGAAGTACGGAGTGGCATATGTCTCCAAGTGGTATCACCTGATCACACTCAGTTGGCTCAGCCTGGCCCCCAGCTGTTTCCATTTTTCTCTGATAAACCTCAGCCAAGAGTCAGCTCTGGGGTGGGAAGTTGAGGAATGAGTGGAGGAGAGGGTGATATCACAGGTGTTTTCTAAGAAGACAGGACAAAGTTGTTCCTCAGGACTAATGCTTTTCGTCATCCTTTCTGCCTGCAGATGTTCTATTTGGAAACACTTCCAGGTTCTCTTGTCATGCTTAAAATAAAATGAGTTCTGTATTTAAGGCACCCACCACCCAGTCATCCCTAGGGATATATCTCTGTTGCATATGGATGAAAGACTGGGGGCTTAAGATTCTAAAGTTTACTGGTCACATGTCTTCTGGTGTAACCAGGCCTCTCAGCTTTGCTCCATCAAAAATCAAGAAAAATGATAATAACCAGAAGTGTCATTTACTGAATTCCTTTTGTATGTGGCATAAAATTTAATCACCATGACAATGTTGTAGAAGTTGTGTTAAAATGCATTTTGTTGATAGGAAATTTACCCAAAGGTTGTCATTTTTCCAAGTCATATAACTACTAAGTAACAGAAACAGGGTCAAACCCGGAGCTTTGTGACTTCAGTTGATTATTGCAACATGCACAGAACTTTCTTGTGTGCTGGCCACTCATTAAACTCATAGAGCACTTCAGTTTTGCAGGTGAGGAAACTGAGGCATGGACCACACAGCTAGCAGGCAGCAGGGTGCCAAAGCTCAGCAACCTGCCTTGAAGAGCTTGCTTCCCAGCCAATACCATGTACTGATTCCATTCCCTTTCTGTATTGCATAGACAGCTAAGGCTGGCAGGATACCAGTTTTATTGCAACTATCTGATCTCAGCTTTCCATATTTAAGGCTGTAAAGTCTTATCTTTGCATTGATCTTCTGTTGTTTAAGCAGCTACAGGCTCCTCACCCTGTGAGAGTCTTTTCCTGAAAGTCATTGGCTGAAGGTGGCAACACTGTGGCTCCAGTTCATATCTCTCCCCCTGAGTTGGACATTCCAGAAAGGACACTCTGTTCTACAGGGCTGTCTCTCTGGTGCAGCTTTGATCTAGGAAAAGATGAGCCTCATAGCAAAGTTGAAGCTGTCTCCCCGCTTCATTTAAGCGACTCTCCCTCCAGGACTCTGTCTGCTTCTGGGGAGGACAAAACTCCCTGCCAAACATTCCAGCTCCCCACGCTGGCTGTGTGGCCCACCTACCTCCTGCCTTTTCAACAGCTTCTCTGGAGAGAGTGGTGTCTCATAACCATTTGGAAACTGTGAAAGTTTCCTTGGCAGAATGAATGATTGACTCGGCAACATGTTCTTGCCTTTTGGAGTTGCCCTCCAATTTTTCCAGGTTTGATTCAGTAAATCATTTCATCTTGTGTAAATACTGGGCTACAAGTACAGATGATCTCAAAGGCAAAGATTTGGTGCAATCTTATTTGGGAATCTGTCCTCCTTTCAACAGATTACTATAACATGAATTTGTGAATAAAAACATTCTTTAGTACATCTAGAGGCACAGGTAGTTCTAGTGCTTGGAGAGAAAGCAAGATATGTTTCTTTTTTATGTGTTTAGTACAGGGTCTACAGGCCCTCACTACACAAATTGGACGCCTAGTGATCCTCCTGTTTTCAGCCTCCCAAGCTTTGGGATTACAAGTGTAGACTAAGCTTCTACCCCAAGAGTCTTTGGGAAAAGGAACTTGTTTCCTTATTGATAACTACTTTCTCATGGAGAGTATTTGTGGCCCTACTCTACGTAAGGGTCCATGGGGCAGCACTGTGGTGGGAGGGGCATGTAGTAGAGAAAACTGAAATGATTGGAAAGCAATAAATAAGCCGGAGAAAGTAATTTACTTGCTTTCTGCCATTTCAAGGAGGTGGAACTCTACTGTTTTCCATGTCAGGTCAAGGTTACAGAGCAGGAAATAGGAATGTTGTTGAGCCTTACTCTCTGAAGTATCATGCATTATAGTTCTGCTTGTTTCCACTTATTCCAACAATAAGAGAATCTGTTGGAGGTAGGCTGTGATGAAGGAGAGCCTATGTGCAGTGACCATATACTTTTGAAATGAACATTCTCCAGTGCTGAATTTAGAAACTATCTTACTGGTTTTTGGAGTGAGGCAGGAGTTCTTACCTTTTATTAGTACCTAGGACAGAAGACCTCATTCATTTTTTAAGTGTAGAGTACCTACAATTCAGTGTGACTCAAGGTGTGTAATATATGCAACAAAATGCTGTTTTCCTTTCCTTTCGGCCTTCTCTCTCCCTTTTCTTCAAGGTGAGAAAATCTTGTTGAATTGCATCCCAGGAATGGAATTTTGTAAGTTATGTCATTAAAGTTATGATGACAAAAGCCCACTGGAAAATGATGGATTTGATATGTGTGGAGGAAAAAGAAAATGAAAACCCATAAGTTAAGCATTCAAAATGTTACTTTATTTAAATCTTGCAGAATTTTCTCCTTTCCATCGGTGAGGGAACAGAGATTTAGAGATGCAAGTATTATAAATATTTCCAAGCTTTCAAAGTCAAAAAAGGAAACGTGCCTTCCAGTTCTTGGTCACCTCCCTTATTCTGTAAGTGGGACCGCTGCAGGGACTTCCCATCTCCTCGGCCCCCTGGCCCCAGGAGGAGAGATAGAACTACCTTTTGATTTTGTTGCTGTTTTTCAGTATTGGGTAATGAACTGGTGCCTCCACACTGTGCTACAACCTATCCCCCAGCACACCCAACCCCGGACTTTTACACTGTGGGAAGGCATTGCTGAGTCACTAAATTGCCCACGCTAGATCCTTCTGCCTTAGCCTCCCACAGTACTGGGATTGCAGACACAAGTGCCTTCACACCTTGACTTTAGACCTGGTCTTGAATTGGGCTGTCTTGTGAGTGCTTCAGCTCTGGTCGTCATTCATTATGTGATCTGAAGGAAAATAACTGAAATTCTTTGTACTTCAGTTTCCTAATCTGAAAAAAAGGGGGAGGTGGCTCTATGTATACTCAGCTCACAGGGTTTTATGTTACATGAAATGAAATTATTTTTCCTAGTGGCTTAAAAACAAAAACAGACACTTTCTTATTCTATTTGGAACCTGCTTTCTGGCCAGTTGTTAATTACTTTAGCATAAAATTACACAGGATACAACATGCAGATTCTTATGCAAGGCAAACATAAACACATAGGAACATGACTAGATAGACAATGATAAAGGGGACCATTGGCAGTGTGGGGAAATAGCTGACCATGTTTCTTTCCCAAGGTAGAGATTCAAAGTTAAGGAGCCAAAGCTAAAGATTCTGAGGAATTACAGTGAAGCCCAGTTCCTATAGTCACCAGGTACCAAGAGGCTATCAAGAAGAAACCAGACAAAGGCAATGTCTCTGGAGTAGCTAATTTCATCACTGTTGTTACCACAGTCAAATTTTTAAAAGGGGGCGTTTAAAAAGCACTCAGCTCTATCTATTAAATGTTGTGTGTTGTGCAGCCTCAAGGGTGAGCGATGATCATGGCACATTGTGTAGATGTGTTGAAATGTCACACTGGGCCTCATGACCAGGAACAATTGTTATGTGCCATTTTAAAAAAAATGAGCTATGAAAAACTATCCTAAGCCAGAAAAAACAAGTTTTTGTCTTTGGAGGGTATTCTTTAAAATATTTTTTTAAAAAATAACTGTTATTAATTATTTGACTTACATTGAGCATTTTGAATTTTCCATTATGTGAAGGGTCTGCAGTCTTTTTGCCAAGAGTAATGAAAAGAGTGGGAAGAAAAAAAAGCCAACAAAGTGCCCTTTTGTATAAACTCCATTTATTTCCTCACAATCAGATTCTGCTTTTTCTTGCACCAAACATGTTGATAGAGAGAATCCATCCTGGGGATGCCAGTCAATTAAATTTTTCTTTGAAATAGATGATTTACTTTTCTCCTAGATTTTTCTTTAGTTTATGGGTTGCCTACCTGACCATGTGCCCCCTGGAACTGCACTTTAGGGGCATTTTATTATGGGGCATGGCCAGATAGGCAACCCCTACACTAAAGAAAATCTCAGCAATGAGATCACTGCTCCCTGCTTATGGGTTGGGGTACGGTGAGATTAATGAAAATAAAGGTCAGCCCTTTCCCATCTCCACAGGGGCCATGCTGTCTTAGTTTTGATCATTTCTCCAAAATTAAGATTTTGGCATAAAACCCCGTGTGTCTGTGTTTGGCTGGCAGGTTTATGGCTGACCAAATAGTGCACTGGCCAGTGTTCTGGTTGGCTGCATGTTTATCCAGGCTGTTAATCAGGGTGGGGAGGGGGCAGTGGAGTTGGGGAGAGTCTGCGAGCTGGAGCAGTCCTGTTTGCTGTCGTGTGCAAGGGCCTGCACTTTGTTACTACAAATTACATAATGACACGTTACATTTCAAAGTGTATTTTTACTTCAGGGAAAATTAAACCAATAAACAGACAACCCTGGTGGAAAAAAGAAAAGAAAAGGAAAGGAAAAATAAGATCCCTGGTTTCCAGATCTTCCTCCTGGAAAGGTTCTTAATTAAATTGTAGCTATAAACAAATCTTTGTTTTATTGAAGAGAGCCTTCATGTATAAAAGCTATTTTTAAAAATTAGGATGTGAACATTTGCCGGACAAGGGTCTGGTCCGTGTTATATATTTTATGACCTGTGCAAAATGAAAAGGCAAGCCTGTGTGGTGATGGTAGATTTTCAATTTTTGATTACTAATCCCTCTCAAACATTGCTCCTTCCTTGCTTGACTGGAGCCTGTACACACAGGAATTATCGTAGTTTTTTTTTTTTTTCCCCACATACTATTCAAGCAAAACTGTTTAGCGCTAGTATTAAGGTGCCAAAATTTGAATTTTGGGCCATGTGGGAAATTTGGTCTTTTCTGCATATTAAGCAACTTTGAAAGTTAAAAAAAAATCTGACCCTCTAAAATCAACTTCCAAACCTATCACTGAATACTCATGAATTCAATTTGGTTCTTCTCCTTAAAGTGCTGAAATTAAGTCAGCATCCAAGGTTATGATAGCCTTCTGGGGTGGTAATCATGCATATTTATAATTCAGTTATGCATGTATGTATGTGTGTGTGTGTGTCCGAACTTTCTTCAGCATAAACTATGTTATCAAAACAGAATGTGCCCTTACCTCATTCCTGAGGCTAGAGGAAGACTGAGAAGGGCACTTATTTACTGGATTTGAAATGAGTTATTTGATCATGATGTGCTGTTACCACAACCTTCTGGCCCAGTATTCACTGGATTTGTTCAGGTGTTTGACTTCAACCAGGAAGAGCAGCAGCCCAGGCAATGGCTGGATGAAACATTATCCCGATTATATTTTACAAACACAATGTGATCTTACTTTTCTTTCTTTCTTTCTTCCTTTCTTTTTTTTTTTGCGGAACCGGGGATTGAACTCAGACCCTTGAGCTTGCCAGGGAAGAGCTTATCCTACTGAGCCATCTCCCCAGCCCCTAATCTTAACATTTCTTATGCACTGTTATTATGTGACTTAAGATAATTTATCAATATAGTTCACACAATGAGAAATCACAAGACCAACTGAGATAGACTAGGTCTTCTAGTTCAGTTTATTTATTTTTAAGTAAAAGATATTTACGTTTTCTGTTTCACATCTTTATTAGTGCATATTGGCTATATAGATTAATGGGTTTTCCTTTGGCCAAAAGAAATCTCCACTTCTCAGATGGAGACAAATAATAGGGTTTTGAAACCTAGGGTTAAGATTTCAGATTTTAGCATGATTGGAAAAAAGCAGAAAGGTAGCAGAATTCAGGAGAAATATATAGTGTAGTTTTGAGGGATAAAAATGGAATATTTGAGACAATGTTATTTGCTAGCTGTGTGCGCACTAATGCATAAGACATCCTTGTTTTATTCTATGGCAAAGAATGCTTTCTCTTTCATGTCAAGTTCTTAACAGTTCTATTTGAATAATTAATTTAGACTACTTTATTACTGAGTTAGGAACCACTGTGTAAGACATTATTATGGGACTTGACCTTGACTAGAGCAGGAACAAGAAAAACCACCAGAGTTTTTCAATGTTGATAAACTTGCTTTCACTGTTACCAAACAAAGAATAGCTTGACATGAAGTCAGGTATTAATTCAAGCCTTTCAAGAAGTTAATTACTAACTTAGTAAGAATGCTTTTGATCCAATAAGTAGTGTAGGAAACATATAGTGCGTGAAGAGATGCTTAAGAATAGTTACAGTATTTTATCCTAGCTTCGTGCTTGGACAGTGCTTATAGTGATAGGTGGAGGGAAAAGACACATCTAGACTTGTTGAATGAATGCATACAAGTGGGCAATGTAACAATAACAGCAATAATGAGGCCTTTCCTCTCATTCTTTTTGATTGTATGTTCTCAATGTACCCAGTTTGACAATGTCTCTTTTCTACCCATTTTGCCACCTATGGCCTGGTTAATGTCAAGATTCTTGGGGAAGTTCACCATCAGCACCCCAGCTCCTGTGCAGAAATCCAGACAGGGGAAGACAGAAAGGCTTAAGGCAGAAGGAAGGGTAAAAGTTCAATTCCCTGATGGAAATTCAGATTTTGAAAACACAATGAAAAAAGAGTAGTTATGGCCCTTTCTCCTTCAATTTTGAATTTAATTTGTAAAAAAGGTTTTGTATCTATTTCCATCCATCTATTAATCATCTAAACTTCCTTCCACTCCAGAATTCATCCATCCACCCATCTGTCTTTCCCTATCTCTTTTATTTTCATCCTTCCCTCTTTCTTTCCAGAAATAAAACAGGTACTAATGCAAAAGTCTACAATTAGATCTTACAAGCTAGTATTAGTCTTTTTTTTTAACTAAAGAAGGGTTGAGATTTTCTTCCTTGCTTGATTATAACTTTATCTCTTATGATATTTATCTTTAATATGATACGTCATATAACCTTTTGAAAATGTTGATTAATGGGGTTCAGGGAAATCAAATTTCACTTTTACAAAGATAAAATAAATATATTTGATAGGGACTTGATAGCTAGTTCCTGTGAATGCCCAAGTTCATATGCGTGCAAATCTATTTAAGAAACTATTTTAAATTTTAAGTGCTCCACACATATATAAAACGCATGTTTTTAAATGCTCCTTAAAATTTTAAAACATATTTATAGTGAAAGCCAGAGATTAAGAGCATTAATATGTATCATAACAGCATGTAACCTGAAATAAAAATTTTCTTGAAAGCTTAACTGGCTTTGCAATGCAACAAATTAATGAAGTAACATTTTATACAAGGTATATGACTATGGGTACAACATAGAAATGTGCTATTTAGAATATTTTCCTGATAATGAACAAGCCCGCAGATTTACTATTTCGTATTTGTTCTCTTAAAAACTATGAGGCTGGTTGTGAAAATGCTTATTTAAATGGGCATTATTAAGTCTTTATCAGTTCTGAGCATTTCAGTCCTCTGCATCCAGAAATTTCTCAATTTGACAGAATAAGAAATGCATTTACATGGCCTAAGCTCTTAAATTGTCCCTTTCAATTAATGCCCCATCATGAAGCAATCTGGAAACCATTACTCAGTAACTCTTCATTATAATTGCTTGCAGCTGAGTATCCAGCCCTCGGTAATATAAGAATAAAAGAAAACTCAGTTAGTAACAAGTGCAATTGATTCCATTCAGAATTCCCTTGGTGCTTTGCCATGTTTGGCCTGCATAAGAGGAAACACGAGGTCCCCCTCCCCACTATTGGGGCCAGGAAATGAATTGGCAGACATAGATGGTTTGTGTGGTGTGCGCCTTCATTTTTCAGCTGGTCCTTGTTAAAAATGAGACGGTGGGGCTCCTGCTTTCTCTCCCACTGGCTACATTTTTTTGGAGGGCTTTTGTGGTAATAGATAAAACTACAAAACTTCAATTTGCTATATACTAACAGCATCCAGAAACTGTCACCTTCCATGGCCATAGCCCATCCGGGGACTTACTCTTGCCAAGGAGTGGATTTTAGAATTTATTCCCCTCTACTTTGATCCTGTCTTTATGAGAGCACAGTCCCTGGTGCTTTGTGTACAGGTGGAGAGTGTTTATGTGTTTGGAGGCTATCAATCACCAACGCTAGAAATGCAAAGATCTAAATGAAGATAGATGAAAATATGAAAATGTGATAAACTCCCTCACCACCATGCATCCTATGAAAATCAAGGACTTGGATTTTGAAAATGGTGGAGGGAAATAAGGAGATGTTCCATTGCTCTTTCACTTCATAGGCAATGCCACTCGGGGCTGAGCTTGAGGACCAGTGTCCATGCCCGGGCCCTCTGAACTGGACTATGGGTATAATCAGTCCATAACCTCTCATCTCCCCTCCTGTCTTATAGATGACTAGGTTCAGGTGACAAGGACATTCAACTTCATAAGTTAAAAATATGTAAATTATAAAATGCATTTTAATTATAAAAAGGAAAGTTGAACGCAACAAACCTCTGAGAGCTTTTAATTAATTTCCACTCTTTGCTTTATTAATAATGGGGGGTCTTCCTATCCACCCAAAGTAACATTTCACTTCGATTTGTTGTAGAAAGAAGATTAACTCTCTCCTGACCAAGGAAAATTTCTGTAAATATGCTAGTGTATTTCTTTTATTTTTTCTGTAAATATATTTGGAGGGGAGGTTGGTTTTTGGTGTGATTATTCTATATTTCCTACCCTGTTAAAAATCATAAAACATCATTTCTAGAGTTATTAATTATTACATCTTTTAAATGCCACATCAGGGTTTTCATATAAGATAGATACAATCTTGGACCCCTCAACAGCAGAAGAACTCTAAAGTCGAGTCTTCTTTCCTTTCAGGGGGTCTCCCAGGCAGAGGGCCTGGTGTCACCCACTCGGTGACCTGATGCGGGAGTTGGACTCTATGCTCTGCTGGGGCCCAAAGCTTTCCCAGATTCACCAAGGGCAGAGATTCAGGTACAACATAAAGAGAATCTTTCCTTTCAGAAACAAGTTAAAATGAAGACATAAAGGCAGTTTTCATATGGGCAGAGAGGACTGGGTTATTCTTTGTGTGCCTGATTTCATATGTCCCTATTATATGAGACAATCAATATGAGATTATCCCTATGAGGAATACGAGCCAATCAACTATTATCTTGAATTTGTAATGATTAAAAATTGTCACTCCCTCCATTACTGTATTCAGTGTTTCTCCAGTCTCACCTTTTTTTGGTGTGAAGACATGCAGTTTATTAAAATTCAGATTAATAAAAATGTTTAAGTTATTAGAAAGAAAGATATGTGGCCAAGAAATCAGCTGGTGTCAAATAACCTTGCCCAGTGACTCTGAGTTCAAGCCAATTAATGATATTAGGACAACATTTCCCATCCAGGGACACAGGAAACTGGTTCAATGGTTGTACAGTTCTTTTCTAATAAAAAAGATACGTGTAGTAGCTGTGTTTCTATGTTTGAAATCATCAGTCCCCGAAGTCTGGAGAAGTCAATGGCTGAAGGGGCACAGAGCTGCTTGCTTGTTTTCCAGTTCCTCTCATTGAAAGCCTGCTCTCTCCTTCATGGGAACCTGTGGGGGATGACCCATGTTCCTTTCTAAACCAGACAGGACTGTCTCTAGGCTATATGCAGCCTTTTTGCTTTGTTTGAGGTTTTCAGCACCTTTATTCCACCCCACCACAACAACCTCAGGCAGCGTTTAAGCAATTCTTCTTTTTCCAATCAATCAACAGATCTTTCCTGAGGTCTAATTGAGAGGAATTCCCCACCCCTGCCTAGTACTGCTGATTACTAATGTCTGTGACCAATTCTCAGCTTTTAATGACTTCTAAAGTTCTTTTCTTTTCAGTGAAAATTATATCTAGCAATGCTGAGTAATTTAAAATGCAGAGAAGAAGTGAGGCAGACTCTCATTTTTCACCATAGATGGAGTTAAATTTGTTTATCTATGTTCCTAATGATAAGTTCTTAATATGGGTTGTTCTGTTTTATTACTACACATGGGAGGCCTGTTACTGGCCAGTGTGCAGGGGGATGAGAGGAGCGTATCTGTGATAGCCTGCTCTCAGTGATTTGTAGAGAGGTAGAATTACTGATGGAGGCTGCAGACAGGTCCCCTGGGCATACGCGGTAGGATGGGTTTGGTTAGGCCAGCAAAGTATTTTTTAAATTTTGAATCGGCTTCATCATCACAGAGAGGGGCCAGCTCATACAGGGATATTTTCCCAAGCTTTACTTGTTTCTGGCTGTGGTGGGCTCCATGTTGGCTGGCACCTATGGGCAGGAGAGGAGAGCAGCAGCCCCGTCTCACAAGGGCAAGCACCCTTCAGTTTGTCACTGAGGATCCACCCTGTCAGTGCCGCTTTTCTGTGCCTTGCCGGCCCCTGCCTGCCCTTGAGTCTGAGGCCTCTGCTGTCTTTCAGGACTACTCAAAATTTCCCAATTGCACTTTATTCCTCGTCAGTGACAAAACTCAGTTCTGCCCTGTTACCTACTTGGGTGCTGACTGCAAGCTCAGGCCTTCATGACCGACTTGAACTCAAATGTCTCTCAGGAGGAAATATCAAGAGAAGTAGGAAGGAGGCCCTTCTGCAGCCACTGAAGGCGCGAGATGGCTTTTTAAATTTCCTTTTCCTGCCCTCACTGGCTGTGAAGATAATAATCAGAAAAAGGAACATGAGATGCCAGCCCAGGGGGAAAAGGAGAGAAGTAAAGCCAGAAGCAGAACCAATCCTCAGATGCATCTTAAGCAGTTAAATTGCAGGGGGCACTGTAAGAACGCCACAGAAAATGTTTCCAGTGATTTGAACACAAGATATTCCTGGCTAAGTACTCCACGAAGCGGCTCTTGCTACACCACGGAACTCTGCTGTGTAGGGCTGGCAGGTATTAGGGGAAGATCCACGGCAGAGAAATGCTGACAGATCCTCTGTGTCTCCTGGAATCCAGGTTATACTCATTGAGAACAAGGGGCAAGCCCAGGGATGGTGGTCTTTCATGGGAAAAGTAGCATCTAAAAGGGGAAATAGCCCTTTTCTTGACCGAGCCCCACTCCTTTGGCCTTTGTGATGTGCTTTGGGAAGAAGAGGTGATTGTGATCACTCTTCTAACTTCCAGATCTCTTTCCCCCAGTGGGGATTCTGCAACCCTGGTTTGGGTTGGCAAAACTGGCTGAACAATGACCAAATCAAATCTGAAAACTCCCTCGGTATTATAAGTTTTCAGCCCTTACCATCTATAAAAACAAACAAGATAAAGTTACACAGTAGGGGAAAAGGTCTCCAAGAGTTTACACAAAAAGCAAAGTACCCTGAAGACCTTGGTGATTGCTAACTCACTGGGTTCCTGGCATCACAGTCATTACTCTGAGAGAATCTTTTCCCCAGTTCCTCTGACATTTTGGTGTCTGCACTCACACACATCTGGGCATGCACAAGCCACCTGAGTCCACACTGTGCATAGCGCTGACATCTCACAGTAGGTAACAAATGAGACAACACCAGAAAATTGCTTTGTCCAGCTCAGCAAAATCAAACTCCCCAGCTGTACCTCCCAGGTGACATGGAAGGTCTGTAGTGAAACTATCAACCTCAGGGGTGTACTAAAAAGGTGCTAAAATCTTTCTGGGCCACCTACCATTTGGGTCTCTGAGCTTCTAACAGTGCAGGGCTACCTTCCTGTAAGGTCTGCTGAATTGTTAAAGCACGTGCTCACAAGATTGCAGTAACAAGGGAGCTGTGATTTCTTGGTAAGTTATTTGGTCACATCTTTTCCTTTCTGTGTTTTCTTAGAATGTGTTTCCCATGGGCTGGCCCTGGGTGCTCCATACCAAGATGTCAGGAATGAGAGTGCCTGAGGCAGCAAGTCGGCAGTTTTTCCATTCTGTCTTCACCACCCATCAATGATGAAATATCCGAAAAGGCTGGGGCTTAGTCACAATACCCAACACCCACTAATTAAATGAGAAGAGGTTTATTTTGGCTCATGGTTTTGTTCTATGGTTGCTGGCTTCTGGCAGAAACAGGATGGCACAGGGGCCTCATGGAGAAAAAGGTGCTCAGCCTGTGGCAGGCAGGAAACAGGGAGGGAAGGAGGAGCCAAGGAGAAGAATGCACACTTCCAGGACATGTCCCCTGGAACCAGCCTCTAGCCAGGCTCCACCTCCTCACAGCAAGTCAGCTGGGAGCTGATCCCCTAAAGAATATAGCAGCCTATGATCCAATCACCTTCCAAATGCATGAGGCTTTTGAGGGATATTTTAGATCTAAACCAGGACAGGCCATAAACGCCATTGTGACAGAAGCTGTTGGGCAATTACTACAACTTGTGTCCCCTTCCTTTCAGGCTGACACACTTAAGTGCATTTTCTAATCCCCATTGCAATGAAGTGGCTGAGTTTAGTTCTGAGAGGCATGAGTAGCACTGACTTGTACCGCGTTCCAGTCTGGCCTCTTAAACCTCCTGTGTATGCTTACTGCCCTCTCAGCTGACAAGGATAAGTAAGAATGACTGCTAGGACAATGCTAGGAGCTTTAGGAGCTGCTTAAGGAAGATGCTAAACAATGGGATTGAAAGAACCTTATTCCAGTTCCCAGATGCTCAGGGGAAGAGTAGCTTTCCAGTCAGGAGCAACCTTGCTGGGCTGTGACGTGGATGAAAAACAAACTTTTCTTTTGTTAAATGTTTAGAATTTCAGGGATCTTCTGATAGAACATTTAGCATTACTTTAAATAATACAGATATTAGTTGGGATTTTCTGATAAAAAGAAGTGATGTAATAAGAACCTAGGAACAATCATTAGTCACTGCAGAATACAATTATGAAGAGTAGGGAAGAACAAAACCTCACAAATCCTCCACAGTCTTCAATGCAGGTTATCCTGTGAAGCACGGACATAATATCTGCAGGGTCCACCATGTGTTCTCCGAAGATGAAATGTCCATAGCTTGGAGAAACTGACATCTCTCTATGCAGTCAGACACCAGTGATCCTTGTAGAGGTTCACTTGGGAAATGTCAGAGGTCCAGACTGTAAAAGTCTTGGAAAACCTTGCAACTGCCAAAGAATGCAGCCTAGAGTCTGTAATTAGGTCCATTCCAAATTACAACCTTTACCCATATAAGCTGGGAATAATAGAAAGTATTTGAACGTGGATGTTATGTTAATGACAGGGTACTACACAAAATAAAGTTTTGGAGTATATTTGCTATAATAATCATAGAAAATTTTAGGGGAAATCATGCTTTCACAAAATTCAACAAGTGGGGAGGAAACTAGAGGTATGAAAGATGTAAAGACTAGAATTACCCTGGTTGTTAAAACTGTAGAACTTTCCTCAAGTATTTCCTGAGTAATTGTATCTCTGTACAGCTGGATCTCTTTGCATCCCTGGGATGGGAATGGATTCACAAGAATGCTTTTCCAGAGGCACTGTGCTCCTGGGAGACACTGTTTACAGAAACCGTCACCAAGTATGTGTTTGGGATCCTACGAACCCCTCTCTACTCTCAGGCCCAGATATGGAAAACTAAGATGCAAAGGAGAATCTCACTTTCAAATACTGGGACAATAATCCTCTTTAAAAAAACATCATTTGCTTAAATATAATCACATTTTATATATAAAATTCATATTATATTAGTAATTAGATATGGGATTATTATTTTTTAAAAACAATTCAAACAGCTAGCCACAGAGCTTTATTCTCAACCAAAACTTCTTTTTAAAATAACACTTTTAGTTTAAAGAAAAGAAGAATAAACAACAAAAGCAATGGTATAAAATTTCAAAGCAACATTGTAGGAGAGTAACAATGGTTAGCAAATTTTCTAAGTTGTTTTTGGAAGAAAAAGATAAAAATTGAGCCTGAAGTTTCTTATAGTTTAAGGGCTTAGAGATTCTGGAAAAAGAGCCTCCTTTGGCCTTGAGAAGACCATAAATTAAATCAGTTTGTACAATGATATTCTCTCTTTGCTATGTAAATTGCATTGCACTAGCTCCTTTCATTGGGCAGGGGGACTTTCTTACATATGTCACCTCCCAAACCCAGGGAATCACACATGTGGCCATCTACCTGATGAATGTCTGTCTTTTCTTCTTTACTCAGTGCAAACTATCTGTTTCTACTTCCCTCGCAGACTTTAATGTATAGTCAATGGAGATCATACACAAAATTTATGTTTTCAGCTCTGCACTCAGCATGAATTTAATTACCTGTGATGAACTATGTTAACTAGTGTCTTTGAAATATTTCACATACGTATAATGTTTGTATAACATAAACATAGAGACATACCATCATGTATATCTCCTGTGTATTTTGAGTGTTATCATTCGATGAAAAGTTACTACGCCACTCTGAAGATGTTCTAGCTTTCTGTCTTGTGTCCGGGGCCTTATGAGAGATGTATTATTTACTCAGCTCTAGGTCGCTTTTCTGGGACTAGAAATGTGTACCTATGACAATGCCTAGCTTATTTCAAAGAAACAAAGAGTACTGCCCTATATATTAAATTGTGAGTATTCTGGCAAATCTAGGCTCTGTCTGAAGAACGGTAGGGGAAACTGAAGGCCAGTATCAGCAAGAAATTAAAAGATTCTTAGAATTCTTCTAACATTATGAAAGACATCATACATTCTCGTACAATCTGGGAATTAGAGCAGTAACAGAATGATGCAAAGCTCACAGATAGTCAGAAACACATACTAGGGTCAGAGACAGATGATCATTTGGAGACTGGAGAAAGTGAAAGCATGCTTCCAATTGTACAAGAAATACAGCACAGCTACACAAGGAAAGGGCAGGTAGAAAACGTTCTTGCCAGCCATCCACAAAATGAGCTAAGATATTCTCAGCTTTCTTCCCTCTACCCCCACCAACAGCAAAAGAAGCATCACCAGAAATGTATATTTTCAGGCCCATTCTAGACATACTGAATCAGATACTCCTAGAGCAGGGCCTCTGATCCATCCTGTAACCAGCCTCCAGTGGTTACAGAGGACTGATGAGGACTGAACTCTCAGAGCCATTGTGTGAAAGTGCATTAAAGTGGGGGCCATGGCCCTGGTATTAGTATAGCTGGCTTCCGCTTTGCAGTCCCTTCACAGCATCAGCCTCTTTATACATAGTTTGTGCCATTCTAGGCCACTTTTCAGGCTGACTCATCTCTAAATACAATCTCAAGTGAAGATACAGTCAACTATGTCAATGTTAGAGAAAATCTAGCCACCTGGGTGGCTTTGCTGTCTGTCTTCAATGGCCATTGTCCTAACTGATTTTCAAAGAAAATTTTGATATTTGGTCTTCACCTTATGGCGATCACACTGAAGCCCAGGCAGATCTGACAGGTCCTACCTCACCAGCACTGCCTCTCTCCATACCTCCATCTCAGTGTCCTGGATTCCAGCCAAGAACTCTTCTGCCTTGGTAGCCCAGGGGACACCAAGCCCATCCCCCTTTCTCCTCACCCTGCTCAGCAGATGCTGTGATATACAATAGTCATCTACTGCCCCATGCTCCTTAAACTTCAGCAGTCTGGTCTATAACTCAGGGGTTTCTTGAAGAGTTCAAATACTCTTTTTTTTTTTTTTTTTCTATTTTCAGAGTGCTTTTAAAACACAAGTTTCTCCAGCAGTTACTCTACTGTATTTGGGATGGTCATATATTACTAAAAGACTTCTTATTTGAATATGAGCCTAGAAGTCTCAGGAGGAAGCCTACATAAGAGTTCTTTTCAAATGCAAAGGCAATTGGAGTAAGTACTTTTCTGGACTCTGCAGCAATACACACTCACGTGTTTGCTCAGGAAAGATGCATGCGAAGCCTGTTATTCTGCTGTTGTGGAAGACAAGGGAGGTTTGTGCTTAATATTATTTTTTATAAGGGTAGTCTGGTTTGTTAGATTTAACTACGTGCCATGGGTAGAAATGAGAGGGCTGGAGACTGATGAAGAAGGGAGAGAGTATGCTATAGCGTAGGGAGTGCTAAGTGTTGCAGCTTGTGTGGGCCTTGATGTTCCCTACCGATATTTCATGTTGTGACGGGCACTGAATGTTGGAGGCTCCATGGGAATCCATCTTGGGCCACCTACTTGGAGCTCTCTGGCTGGTTCTTTCTTTATATCTACTGTCCAACAAGAAACCAATAGCAGGAAAAGATTTACAATTTGGTGGGGAAGAGATAAATGGTTCCAGTTTCTAGATGCTTTAGGAACAAATTTTTGTACATCATACAGTTGGCAATCAATCTTTCCATTGATTGGTATGGGATGGGCTCAAACTAATGATGGTAGGTAATCAATGAGGCAAGATTATGCATGAAGAATTTATAACCACAGTAATGGATTGCTGTGGCAAAAGACTCCTCCTAGCAAGAAATAAGTGAGGGCTGGTCACACTCAAAGAAGGGTGGATCAACAGCCACCTCCCTTGGCTCTGACACTCTGGGCGACTCAATTATAGGCCTGTCTCAGAAGCCTGGCACGTGAAGTAAGCCCTGGGACAGTTATATATCTCTGCATGGAGATTCTGACTTCACTGTCTGTGCTGGTATTTTCTGTCCATGTGACTTGCCTTTTACTTCTAAGAAATAGCTCCCTAGGTGGTGATGTTTGCTTTAATTAGCTCTCACTATCAGCTTTTCCTGCTTAAGCCAGTACGAAGGACCAGGCCTTACTATAACCCTCTGAGAGGAGCTGAGCATTGCTGACCACACTCTTTCTGACTCCTAACATATGTCTGGGCCACTGGCCTCCCTGTGTGACTGCTGAGCATCCCAGGGCATCTGGATCCTCCATACCCACTCCCCCTAGCCCACCCCTCACTTCCCAGAAAACATGTGTAGAATAATACAAGGGCATTAAATTAGACCTCATTACCTAGCCAGTTGGGCTGTCCGGCTCTCCCGCACATAATAATGAGCTCTGATTTATTGTGATCATTATTCAGGCATTATAGGTCACTAAATAACATGCTCTGCCCACACATGTCTTCTGAGGTAATAAATATCCTGAGAGGAAACATTCTTGAGGGCGTGAGTCTCAGGTTTGAATCGGCAACTCCAGGCTCATTAATTATGTGAAGGCACTTTGCCTATTGCTCACAACGTCTTGGGAACAGAGATGGAGAAAGGCTAATGAACAGCACTGGGGAGAAGCAGGTGAGAGACAGGGAGAGACAGCTTGATTCTTTGACCTATTGAGCACAAGCCAAGATAGATTCACTGGTGGAGGGGACAGAGCTAAAGCTGACCCCAGGCCTCTTGGCCATGAGGCCAACTCCACAGAACTTCACCCAAAGCCTTTCAGGACCTGGACTCCGAGGCCCTGCCTTGCCTTCTTACACTGTGTATGACCAATTTATCACTGAGAAGTTTCCTATCAATTTCTCTCTCTCTCTCTCTCTCTCTCTCTCTCTCTCTCTCTCTCCCTCTCTCTCTCTCCCTCTCTCATCTCTAGACCTTCGCACATGCTGTTCTTCTCTGTCTTAAATGCTGAGCCCCATTCCTGTCTTCTCTTCATGTGTTATCACATTTAGAGACCCAGCTTAGATGTCACCTCTACCCAGAAGCCTTCCCTGAGCTTGTAGAACCAAACATTTTCTCTTGTACAATGTGCTATGCACTATCATTGTCACTGACTTATCTATCTTCTCTACTGCGTTTCAAGGGCCCAATCGAAATGTCATTGTTTGTAGCATTCCAGATGCTTAGAGCAGTACCTGGGACATTTGTTTGGAGAGTGAAAAAAAATATAAACGCCTATGTAAAAAGAAAACTAAAACTAAAACCATAAATATAGTTATGCAGGTCATAGAGAGGGTGCTGGTGTTTTAGACTTGGCAGTCTCTGCTCAAGATGAGATTTTTATGGTTTGTGTCTAGGTGTCCCCTCAAAGCTTCATGTAAGTCATAGGGTAGACTATTCTAGAGTTTGTGACTAACTCATGATCCACCAGGATTGTGTGTGTGCATGCTTCTGGGATTATGGGTGCAAGTACCTCACCCAGCCTTGGACTGATAGCCTGAATGCAATATGAGGGAGATAGACTTGCTCTCTGTTGCTATCGTTGCCACTACTCTTCCCTTTTGCTCTCTTGCTCTTTGCCACTGCCATGAACTGCTGCTCTTTTCCATGTGCCAATCTGCCTTGGAGCCAGCTGAGTGTAGACTGAAACCTCCACACACTGTAAGTTGCATGAACCTTTCCTTTCTTCATTTTGGGTGTTGGGCTGCTGGTGTTTGTCCCAGCAATGAGAGAACAGTAATTAAAACAAGGTCTCAGGCCACTCCGGACATCACCTTCCTGAGCCTGCCATTATTAGACATGCATCAAATTGGAAACTTGCTGCAGTAGGTTGACATTGTCACATGCATAGCCATATGTGTTTCCTGCATAATCTTAAATCATAGAGTATTGAGATTTCAGCCTTAGACATAATATAATTACAAGAAAATGACAACAGCAATAGTTTGTCACAGGTCCTATTTTGATAATGTCCACATCTAATTTTTTGAATTGCAGTGTGTATGTTTAAAGGCCTATTTTCTTTCAGGAGTACACTAGGGATTGTAAAACAGGATTTAAAATAATCCTTTGTCTCTACCTCACAGTACAAAGAGTGAGATTGGTAAATAGTAAGGAAATCTGACCATACATCTACATTATTTATGGGGATAATTTAGATTATTTGCTCTATAGAAAATTTGTTGGAATGCTTTAAAAATTACTAAAATTAAATGAAATCGGGATCCTTGAATTATCCATGAGCACAGCCTTACATAATCAATACTTCAACCATTCTGGGATGACATTATATCTCAAGACTATTTTCTAACTTAATAAGATTAGAAATAATAAACTGATATTATTTCTTTGTGAATTGGGGCCTCTGACCTGGTAATTTAATGCCTTCATTATTGTATAAGAAGAATGCAGAGAGACCCACTGAGACCCACATACCCACAACTGTATTCTGTCCAAGTGATAGCTTGATGCCTCTTGCTTCCTTCAGATGGTGGGTTATATGCAATTGAGGAATATTGTTAACTTATTTTTAAAACACTATGAACATGATTTTATAGAGAATATATATAAATATAAATATATATATATATATATATGAAACTTTTATTGATTCAATAACAGAGGCCAGTGGAAAAAGAGAAGACTTATTCCCAAATTGTGTTGTTCTACATATTTTCATGCTGGCAAAGATACCGAGTTTCATCAAGAGACCATGAGAGAGTTTTGTGTTTTTGTTTTTAGCCTGGGTCTGATGAGACTATTGTGGTTCATGCTTCCTTTTACTGCTATCTGGGAGGAAACAAGAAAAGGGTGTTAATATCAGAAAGTGCTGTGGGGCCTGAGGGCTGAATTCCTATCCTATTTTCTCATGGATTCTGTTCCTGCCCCTTCTGTGTTAAGGAGTGGCTTAAAATTGCCTATAATAAAGCACTTTCTCATGAACCTTTGTAGCTCACAGGGAATTTCCTCTGAGCTCAAAATATGTCGGGCTGCATTCTACTCAGGACGTTAGTCTGGGCACTTTCTATAAGGCATCTTCCCAGGAAGCCACCTGTGGTGGGAAACCATTGGACCACTTGATTCCCAAGGCCACCAACCTGACTATAGATTGGCAAGTGCAGTGAAGTCCATGAGAATGTCCCACGTAAACGTCATTTTAGTTGGGAAGGATGGAGCTAAAAGGAGACCAGATATGTTCTATTTAAGAATCACTGTTTAAAATGCTCAGCACTAAGGGCAGGAGACCATTATGACTTTATTATCCAGGCAATAGGAAATTGAAATCTCTCTGAGCGAATAAAAATTACCTGCACACTGGGTCTGTTGACTGTGGGGTACATGTAGGAACAGTGCTATCCCTGGGAAATGCTGTTGAAGATATGTAACAGAGGTACCTTGGGCTCAATTAAGTTTGGACAATGCCATTGTATTAACCATGGCAGCCCACACTGCCACAGATACCAATGGAAGTACACCTCCCTGCATTCATTATCTCATTACTCTTTAAACAAACCACAATTGCACAAAAGGGGCATTACTATCCCTCACTTAAACACTTTGTGAGACTGTAACTTGCCCAAGGTCTCCCAGCTGGAAGGGTGGAGTTAGATCTGTAGATTCTGTATCATTTGCTCACACCAGAGAGATACAAGAAAGGATTGTGAATATATAGCACTACCTCAGACTCAGTTTCTGTCTAGAAGAAATATTTTATTTTATTTTATCTTGTCTTTTTTTTCACACAATTGGCCTCAGTTTCATAGAAGATGGTACAGTATTTTTGAAATATCACTAATAGGGATCTAGTTATGACAATGACTCAAAAGCAGGGATTTTGAGTCATTCGACCATCTCTGCTGATGCTCTAAGTGCTCTTAGAAATGTTTTGTTTGATAAAATGTCATGATGAGCAAAAAGCCCTGACATCATATCTGAGCTGAAGTGAAGTTTCTGGAGACCTCGGAGATCCCTTTACCCATAGGAACTGGGATATAGCAAGGGAGATACTTGCTCAGCCAGTTATTCCATTACAATGCCTCCTCCAAGGTAATAGATTCCATCAAGAAACATAAGCCAACTGCCTCTGAATTCATAAGTGATGCATGACACCACGTGGCTATGAGAAGACTTGTAAATATCCTTCTGCTAGGAGGGCAAACTTGGAGATTGGATAGTAAAGATGACTGTGATGAACATTTGTGGTGCGTTTACTGTAAAGCTGTGTTTATTTCTCTAAACTCTGTGTGTGTAATCTTAGATTATATATTGTTATGGCTTGTGTCTGTATGTCCCCCCAAAGCCTCACGTGGTCATAGGCGGGGCCTTTTATAAAAGTGGCTGAATCTAAAGTGTTCAGTTACTAAATGAGTCCCCTAATTGATTTGGCACGCTCTAATCCTGGTAGCCTAGATAGACTATGAAAACTGGGAGAAAGAAGCTGCTAATGTCACTTTTTTGCTATTTCTTGTGTTACTCCCTTCTGCCCATCATGAATTGTTCTCTACGATGCCACCCTGCTTTGGAGCCAGCTGACTAAGGACTGGAACCTGTACAAATTGTGAACTAAATGGCCTTTCCTCCTTGTATTTGGTCGTTGGGTATTTTTTCTCAATAGTGAGAACAACTAAGATAAAATCTTAGAGAAACTCTGAGTAAATGTGATTGTGCAATTTATTTCTGTTGTGCATCATATCCTATTGGGCAGAATGAGCCACCTGTCACAACTAGCTACAAGGGAAGCTCAAACTCAGCTGTTACCCAAATAAAACTCTGGTGCTATGGGATTAAAATAAATAGAAAGAGGGCCAGCCAGACAGCTCAGTGGACCAAAGCGCCTGCTTAGGCAGGCTCAGGGACCAGGGTTCAATCCCTGGTACCACATGCCTCACTGGCCCTGCCAGTGGTGCACTGAGATGACCACTGACACTGGTGTGGCACACTCCTGTAATCCCGGAGCTTGGGAGGCTGAAAACAGGAGGATCACTATGAGTCCGATCTGTGTAGTGAGACCCTTGTAGACCCTGTACTGAATGAATGAATGAATGAATAAATAAATAAATAAATAAAATAGAAGAAAACTAGGGAATATGAATCTCTGTCCACCCCATTGAGTAAATGTGCTCAGTCTTGTAGCAGTCCAAGGAAAGGAGCCTTTCTTGTCCTCCCCTCTATCGACACTTTTTCTACATTGTAGAAAGTGAATGTAGTTAAATTTGATTTTATAGGAGCACTCTGATTAGGTAGATGACAGGGAAAGATGTGTAAAGCTTTCTTTGGGCAGAACCAGGTACTTTTTGTTTATGAAGCTTTTGCAGCTCTGTCGCATTCTAGAAGTTACAGAAGCTGTTCAGTGATCCAACAATTATTTATTCAAAGCCCATTAATATGTCCCAAGTCCTGGGTCTGCAAATGCACACAAGACACACAAGATTTTGGCTGTTCAAGAATCTATGCTCTACCTGGGGGAAATAGTGGTAAACAAGTGAGTGAACAGATAAGTTTTAAATTGATACAATAAATATTTTCATATGTAAAACCAACTAACTTATATATGTAAAGCCACTCAAAGCCCAAAAGGTAATAATACCATTTATTTCTTTCCTCGACAGCTACATAATTCAGAGGGCCAGTACAATCTAAATCCAGAGGATGACCCTAGGAATCTTATTTTAAATCCAGTTCATCTAGTTATTATTTCTTCCTTTTCTCTGTGCAGTTAAGGAAAGTCTGCTTGGGGCATTTGTATTCTAAGGGTGAGTGCACAGTGGGCTTGGATGTGGTACCCTGAGGCCTTAACGCTATACTCTCAACAAATAGCTTAGTGCTGCTTGTGCCTTGGACAACAACTTATCAGGGGTTGTTCCGTACGTTGCAGGGTGCTCAGCCACACTCCTATACTCAGCATATGCAGTGTATACCACTAACCAACACCAAGTTATGACAACCAGAAATAACTCTAGACATTTCTGATATCCCCTGGAAGTCAGATACTTAATAACTGTAGCCTGTCACAGCTATATTACTACAATGACCACTCTCCCTCTACTAGTAGTATTAATAAATATAACTAGGCACATACTGAGTTCAGTTTACAAGGTTAAATTGCCTACCTTCAAGAAAAATAATGCTAGATGGAGGCTACTATCTATTTCCTACTGTGCAGCAGAAGAAACCAAGGCAGTCAGCTGTACAACTCCAGCATTGAGGATTCACGTGGTTTTTTGGGCCGCTACATTCGAGGTGAGCTTCAATCCTATCATCTAAAGAGCTTAAAGCAGCTGCCCTGTAATTACACCCATATTCCATGGGAAAATTGACGTAGGATTCCTGAACATTGGATTCCTGGTGCTGATACAAGCATTTTCCAGATGTGAACTCACTGGATTCTTATAACAACCCAAGAGGAAGGGCAGTGTACCCCATTATCACCTCTATTCTAAGGATAAAGAAATGGAAGCATAAAAAGACTGAGGAACTTGGTTGAGGTCACACAGCTAATAAGCCCCAGAGCTAGGATTCAAACACACATGCTTCAGCTCTAGAGTCCAGCTATCCCTGTACACTGTGTCTGCAGCCTGGTAGAATGGAGCTTGTCATGCTGCTGGCTTGGAAGAGCATCCAGCAGTCCTGAGCAAGCCAGAAAGGGAGGTGTACAGGGGTCTTCGGAGTGCAATTGCAAGGTAGAATGTAAAGTGCCTTAGTTTAGTATGAGGGTTTTTGAATGCCTTCCTTACTGCCCTTGGACTCCCCTTGTAGCTTTGAAAGACCCCATGAGCTACATCATTCTTGAGGAGAGCTCCCAGAGACTGAGCAGGCTGTGGTACTAATTCTATTCTTCTCGTGGTTAGACCAGATCGAAGAGAGGTTGTCCCTCACTGCATCCTCAACAGGTAGCCCTGAGTGACTGAGGGAGGAGATTCTTTCTCTGCTACTGCCTCCTTGGTGAGGGTAAATAAGCCCCTCAAAAGCACCACAGGGCTCCATTCTCAGAACCCTCAGGGATGCTAAACCTGCTGAGCACAGAGGTAGACTAAAAAGTGAAGAAGGTAGCCACACGTACTGGCTTGGCAGATTAGACAGAAAGACCCAGTAAGCAGTGGGCCATCACAGAGACCAGTGACCACAGGACTTGACTAACATGAGGAGAGGCAAAACATTCACAGCACAACCTTGAAAGGAGCAGGACAGGGCGATGACAGCAGCTGGGCAATAGCTATATCAAAGTAGATCTGAAGGGCTCCCTTCCAGTTTGAGGTGACCTGGGAAGGGGCACTTCAATCTTGACCTGACCTTTGACCCAAAAGTAAGCCAAACATTCAGTAGAGTGGAAAAAAGACATTGTCAGATTGTCATGATGGTCCTTCCCAGATTTCCAAACCCTGCCCAATTCTGTGAGGGCTTAACTGTCACATCATGGGCTGCTGGCTCAGTGTGTCCCCTGGAGCCTGTCAGGGTCAGGGGAAGGTTAGACACACACAGCACTGAGCCAGGCTGTCTGGGATGCCTGAACAATCTGTTAAAATATTTTTAAAAACCACTCACCCAACAAATATGTATCAAGAAAGGCTCTGTTTAAGATAGCAAGCTGGGGAAGGGGGCTGGGAAGGAATGGAGAGAAGGCTGTAGATAAGGAATACGGAATGACAAAGCCATGGCTCTGATCCAAGGAGTCTGAACACCACTCCTTTACGTCAGCAGATGATTCTTCTCTGCTGTTAGTTATGCGCAGACAGCCAGCTATCGCTTTCTGCAATTGGAGTTATTCACTCCAGTAACTGCTCCCATGGGACAGTTGAGAACTCAATGGATGATCCATCCTAGAGTATATCCCAGTGGTACCTCCTGGAGCCCAGCACATCTGTCATAGAAGAATAGCTATTGTCTTCATGGTTCTTTGTTGCCTACATTGCTCTTTCTCACATAAACAATCTCATTGGGTTCTCAGGACAACCCTGTGCTGAAATAGGGCAGAGCCTATGGCATTAAACCTGTGAAGTTGGTGATGACAATGGAACCCGTCATCTGTTGAGTTCTTATGATGGGTGGGGCTCTGGACCCAGGATTCTGTGAACAGTCTCTTGTTTAGTCTACATAGCTCTCCTATGATGAAGGTACATTTTTCATTTTGTTGAAGAGGACAACAAGGCTCAAAGAATGATTTGCTTACGGTCACAGAAATGGTTAGTGCTAGAGCCAAGATTTAAACCCAGATCTGGCAGACTCTAGACCTCTGCTCAGAAGCACTGAAATTGGTACACAAACTATCCCTGACTTGCTAAAGATATATAACAAGAGTTTCAGGGCCCAGAGACCTGCCTTGGGCTCTAGAACCCTGTTCCTATCCACCTATGGCTTGGCTGAGTCCTTTCAGGCAGTGGTTTCACTTTTCCTGCCGTTATCTGTCCGTCTGCCCCTCTGCCCAGAGACAGCTTCCTGTCTGTCTGCACTAAGGAGCTGTCTAAGTCTGACATCGGCCTGAGCTGCCAGACCCAGGGCCTGGTGTGAGTGAGCAGGGCACACAGACATCTGCTGCTTGTTTTAGGAAGGTACCAATTCGGGACCACCAACAACTGATCCTTAGCTGGTGATGACCTGGGAGCTCTGATGTGGGGTTGGCAGTGTTCCTGGTCCTTCTGATGAGTCTCCTGGACCAAGGGGCTCAAGTACCATCAGCCTCTCAAAACACCAAGACCGGTACACTCCTGGGACTGGTGGCATAGTCCTGTGGTGGGGACATCCAGGTTGCAAATTTAGAGAGGAGACAGTGTCTGTCCTGTTCCAGAAGCCCTGACTTGAACCCACATTGCTTGTTTCTTCCTGTGGGTCTGTTTTGCTTTTAATTTCTGCCTGTGCTAGTTTGCACCAGCACTGCCCACCCCCAGCTCAGCTTGGCTTCTCCATCTGAGTTCTATTGACATTTAGAGCTGGATAAGGTCTTGCTGTGGGGCCAGCCCACACACTGCAGGGTGTTTAGTGGTATCCGTGGACTGTACACGTTGGGTGTTAGTACCAAGTTACTGCACTAGTTGTAACACCTGAACTGCCTCCTCAGGACTAAGTGAAGCTAAGGGGAAGATAGGGAGCTGTACCCCCGGACTTGAGAATCTCTGCTCTAAACTCTTATTATTGTTGTTATTATTATTATTAAAATTTCAGTAAATTAAATTTACTCATCAAAACATCCTAAAAAAATGTACATTTTTTTCCATTCTAACAAAGTATAATAAAACAGTTGTCTTAGTTACTCTTCTCTCGTTGCTGGGACAAATACCCGACACTCAAAATGAAGG
>NDGM011078301.1:0-10696 GCA_002564305.1 Octomys mimax
CCCTCCCTCTCTCCCTCTCTCCCTCTCCTTCTCTCACCCACATTTTTGGGGCTTCTCTGTTATTTATTTTCAGTTCTTATCATTTTATCTTGCTCTCCCTGTTCTTAACCCTCAGTCTGAATCCTGCTACTGTGTCTGGTCACCTTTTGTTGTGCTCCCTGTTCTTCCGACAGCTTCCCATGGTCCTTAACTTCAAAGGACACTCTTCCCCAACAACAAATACCTACTGAAAAATAATAGAGGAAGATTTAAAAATGACTGTGCTTAAAATCCTGTAGTCTTTATAGAAAATCATGAGTGGCATCTGAGCACTATTTCTTGTACCATTAGAGAGGCTATTCACAAATGCCTCGATGTGTGATTTTAGGGTCATATTCTTCTGGGGGCTGATAGGAAGAGAAGATAAAGAGCTCAATGGTCATAGAACCATGGGAACGTATTGTCCTGTGTCAAGTGTGCCTTAGAATAGAAGAGTGGAGGTCAGGAGTTGAGCAGAGGAGAGCTTGGGATTGCAGTCCACCCTGTGACAATGAGCTTGGTCTACCCGTGGGTTCCAAGTTCATACTCAGTCTACATTTGAACAGATCCCATTGTTTACCACTTGAGAGGAAAACCAGAGGAAACAAGCAATGAGTCAGCCAGGCACTTGATTCAAAAGGAATTTTTCTCAGGGTTTCAGAGAGATCTAAACAAAAGCAGAGGTTTCAAGAAGACAGAAAGGATAAGATAAGGTATTGCTCCTGGATGATAATTACACATTTGCTTTTGTTGGAAGACTTTGTCTTTGGTCTGTGAGTTCCAACCTGGTATTCTAATTCAATAGAGAAGCTAATTTGGGGAAGAGCTTCCACTCTGGGGAGAGATTCGAAGATCTAATCTAAAATACACTGGAGTAATTGGTCTTCTTCCTTTCCCCATTTAAAAGATATTTGTAAAAACAAACAAAAAAAATCCTTCTTCAAAGAGATGGAGGAACTCAGAGAGAGAGAGAGAGAGAGAGAGAGAGAGAGGATAGTAGTATTTATCATTTTTCAAGTCTAGCAATTGATCAGCAAATAACACAAACTTAAAATTGTATGGGAGTCCTGCTGTGTGACTTGGTTGCTTGATCCGCAGCTGCTCTGCCGGACATTCCATTTACCTAAGACTGCACTCAGTGTAGGTCTGGTCTTTCCATTGTGTCATTTTAGTTGGGAAAAATGCATGGCCGTGGTATGAATTCCACGGAAAGGAAGGGAGTCATTTGCTGTCCATGGCAAGGACTCAGCTATGTTCTACTGAAAGCTCCAGTTTGCAATTTAAACTTGAGATAGTTTCTTTCTCTAGAAAAAAATTTCACCATTTTTTTTTCTTTTTCAATGTTAAGAGCAGTAATTTTATTTTATATTTTTTGGTTGCTATATTATCTATTTTTCATTTTAACTATTTTTCATGAGAAAAAAGATAAAATAACAATGCAATAGTGTCAAGACAGGTTAGTATGACCGTTACAATAATTAATACATTGCATATTGTTCTTTCTAGTAGTTATTCAGAGGGCAAAATGGAGACATGATATCTTGTCTAAACAATATTAGTACAAACCTTTCCTCTCATTGAACTAAGAGAAAGTAGCTGTATATCTAACTCTCCTGTATATACACATACATATTTTTTACACACACACACACACACACACACACACACTAAAACAAAAAACATGGTCCTTTATTTATATTCCCCTTTTTGTTTTGTTTGGTCAGAGATGGGTGTTCCATTGTTGTTAGAGAAGCTGTACTTGGGGAAAGAAGTCTTTAAAGGACTTTTTTGTTCTTGATGCCAGACCAAAGATAAGATTGTAGGTACTTGAATTCAGCAAAATAACCCAATTTAGCCTAATAATCCATAATAGTAATGGGTTGTCAGCATACCTGGCAATTGGGTAAAGCTGGTGACGTGAGCCTTTTATAGTTCACCATATTAATATAGCTTTACTTAATGCTTCGTGGTTAAACTTTTCTGCTGGATGGTTAAGACCAAGTTAAAGCAAGACCTATATAACTCAAAATGTAACTTTTGTTATCTGACAAGGTCAGTCAAATCCCCTCAGGATTTACCCTGAAACCATGTATAGCACCTTATGGGGTTTTTGTCAGTGTCAGCCATCCATATGAGTCACGGCCATTGCTTGACTATTTTGCACTCTGTGAAAGCCTGAGAGAATTTTTCTCTCCATGTGACTCTTCTTAGACACACTATACATCATTGATTACTTTCTTTTCTGGACCCATAATCTCCATGATCAGAAAATTTGGGATACCACTGAGTTACAGGTTGTCACAGCAGAGGTTCTTTTATGTCAAGAGTCCTCACTGACCTTGAAGTGCCAAAATATTGGCTATCCTTGTAGCCCCTCTATTTCTCTAACTTTTGGCATGTGAACTTTAGTTGTTAAACATCCAGAAGAGAAGTTTAATGATATTACTGCCCTGTAACAGAGGCAGTTTGGCTTAACATCACCATCTGTCTATATATCAAACACCTTAGACATTACATGGAACTGCTATTTTCCAACAATCACAGATATTCTAAACTTGATCACAAAGGAATAAAATACAGAAATTACAGAAAAATCTGTAGAAAGCAAAAAAAGACCAAAACCTACCTGTACTTTGTAAAAGGCAAAAGATTTATATGATCTGAAGAGAAACCAGAGTATGCCTACCTGTACTTTGACTCCTAGAAATAGCAAACAGCATCCTACTATATATCTTTTTGATATGTAGAATATTAAAACGATTACTATGTAGTAAACAGAGTATTTTCGGAATTCTATTCAGCGACTTTAATTCTTCACTATAATTTATAGCACTGCTTTTTTGTCACTATAAATAATGTTGTTCTTCAACATAACTTTAATGGTTGTAAAGTATTCTAAAATAGTTCATATTGAACAATTTTCCCTACTAGAATGGTTCTTACTGAACTATTGTTTTATTTTATTTATCTTTTATTTTAATGCATTTGGTACAGGGTCTCATCACATAGCTTGGACTCATAGTGATCCTACTGTTTTCAGCCTCCCCAGTACTGGAATTACTGTGGTGGGCCATCATGCTATATCTTGGTGGCTGGTTTTGTGCACCAGAGGTCAGAGCCGGTGCAGCATGTGGTCTTGGGGGATGGAACTCTGGTCCCTCCACTTGCCTAAATAGGAGCGTAGTCTGCTGAGATAGATCTCCAGCCCTTTGAACTATTATTTTAGTTATATAAATTTATAAAGTAGGATTTGACAATTGGATAAATATATATTTTGTATAATGATCAAATCAAGGAATTACTTTTCTTCTATTACCTAAAACTTTAAAAAAATTGATTAACATGTAATAATTAATACATCAGTGGGGTGCAGAATATTCTGTTAGGCATATGCAATGTGTAGTGATCAGATCAGGATAATTAATTCTTCTATCTCCTTAAACTTAGACATTGTCCAAAGGAGGCAAAAAGCTAAATGCACAAGTACCCCTTTGTTTCAAGGGACTTAAGGAAAAGAACTGAATTCCTGTATTAGTCAACAAAAAAAAAAAAATATTTGACAAAAATAATTGAGAGCACAAATGTTCAATTTGGATTATGGTTTCAAAGGCTTCAGTCCATGGTCAGCTGGCTGTATTACTCTAAGCCTGTGAAGAGGCAGAGGAATCATGATAGAGGGGCATGGTTGAGAAAGCAGAGAGAAAGGAATAGTGCCAAACAGGACAGGCCTGGAGACAAGACAGAGTCCCTGGAGTTACACCTCTAGAATCCACACCCTTCAAACAGCCTCCCAAATTTCCTTGATCTCTCAATAAAGCCATCAGATAATAAACCCGTCACTAATGAAATAAAGCTTTTATGATCCAATCATATTCTGAACACTTGACATTTGGGGGGACCTTTAAGATCTCAATTACAACAACCTTTTTTTTTTTCTTGTATTTTAGGGAAGGGTCTACAGGGTGTCCAGAGTTTCACTACTAGATTGGACTCATAGTGATTCTCCTGTTTACAGCCTCCCAAATGCTAGGATTACAGGTGCGCACCACCACGCTCAGTCTCAATCACCGTTTCAGTGTGCCCCAGGGGCGGGGCTGGAAAAACAGGCTCAGGGATAGAACCCCTGACCCCTCTGCCTATTTGCAGGCACTTTAAACTACTGGGCTATTTGGCCAGCCCTCACAACAGCTTTCTTGATGAAAGTAATTGTTGAAGAGTAATTGTCCTTTTTCTTTTTTGAGTTTGATGACTCTTTGTATTCTGAGTGAGTCTGGCTCATAAAACCAACTCTTGAGGCTGATTTGTTTTACTTCTTCCTTTCCTACAGTATTATGTAAGAGCCCAATATAATTATTTTGGGTTGAATTGTTAGACATTTGGTTAACTCATAAACTAAATACATGTTAGAAAACATGCAAAATATTATTATACCAGTAATGGTTGTTACATCTTAGTAACAATAAATAGGAACTGCACAGAGAAATAGTTGAGACTTGACTCCTTTATAATCAGGAGAGCAGCTTAATCATAGTCAGCTTTCCAACCCCAGATTTCAGAAAGCTAGAGAAATTATTGTCTGACAGTAGGATAGATGAGTTTCCAACTCAAATGGTGGTCATAACCTCATTTTATTGGGGCAAAGAAATATTTTAATGGGATCACTGGCATCTCATTCTGCCTCTGAAGTCAGGGTCACTTCTGTCATTACTCACCCAAGGGGGTGAATGGTTTGCTCATTTGGTTAGCCCACAGCTCCTAAGCCAAGAGCATGGGCTTGCATCCACATGAATCCATGATTCTCTAGCTGCCTCAGAGTCCTAGGCTTCATTTCTCAACTTTAAATAGCCCTTGTAGAAAACTATATCCATTTTAGAGTTTGAAGGATTAAATCATGTAGATGTATATGGTTAGAAGTATTATGGGGTCTGTGGTTAGCAGAATTCCCTTCTGATAACCCCTGCTGCTTGCTGCTCCTCCCATGATTATGTTACATGATGAAAAGAAGATTTTCCAGGTGGGACAAACTAATCCTATGAGTCCTTTAAAAGCAGAAGAGGAAGTCTAACAGATAGGCAATGTAAGAAGGACACAAGCCAGCATTGTTAGCTTGAGGATGGGGACAACAGAAAGATCTAAGAAAGAAATTAGTTCTGCCCTCATCCGATGAGCTTTGAGGACACATCAACCAAGGAGATGACATTTAAAAAATACTTGAATTAGGGGCTGGAGAGATCTAAGCACCCACCTAGCAAGCACCTGCCTAGCAAGCGCAAGGACCTGGGTTCCATCCCTGGTACTGCATATCATGCTATCTCCAGAGCCAGGCATAGTGGCACATGCCTGTGATCCCAGCACTTGGGAGGCTGAGACAGGAGGATCATTATGAGTCTGAACTGCATAGTGAGACCCTGTGCCAAAACAAAATAAAACAAGACAAAGCAAAACGACCAAACAAGCCAAACCAAACCAAAACAAAAAAACCCCTAAATGGGAGAGTAAGCCCAATAAAATTTTAACTGAACTCCTAGATAATAGAAAAACACAATATCAATCAAAGTATTGCAGCCTATAGCATATACACATTATCTTGATATTTATGGAAAATTTCAAGATTTATCAGAGTAGATCACAAATGACATAAAATCACAATAGGGCAACAAATAAGGTCAAATATTCGCAGACTGTTATAGAAGATCATTTAACCCTTGGTAGGCAAGACAGAGTAAACTGATACTTATTTTTTTTTTTTAAGATTTTACAGTTTATTAAATTCTCTTGCGAAGAAAGTCAGAGTCACTGCAGACAGGCACTGCAGAATCTCTACTCCTTGGACTTCTCTAATTTCCAGCTCACTTTTTGTCAGCACCAGCATGAGCCTTTGCGGTGCCCCTGACTTTCTTCACTCTGTACTTCCGTTCCTTCCGTTGTTTTCTTGAGGTCTTTTTCTTCTCATACAGGCCGTGTCTTGCAAGTCTATGTTTGGCTCATTTTTCTTCGCATAATCCAGGGAATCATAAATCATGCCAAAGCCAGTTGTCTTGCCACCACCAGAATGGGTTCTGAATCCAAACACAAAAGTGACATCTGGTGTGGTCTTGTACATTTTGGAGAGTTTTTGCTGAATTTCTGTTTTAGGTATTGTTGCTTTCACAGGGTGAAGGACATCAATGACCATTTGTTTCCTTTGAAGAAGTCGATTGGTCATGAACTTGAGGGTTCGGATAGTTACCGAGTCATTCATGATGGCAAGGGATCCTCCAACAGCCAGGGAGGAAAAGAGCTAAACTTATGCTTAAAAAGCCAGGAAAAATAAACTTTTCTGGTGCCAACCATAAAAATAATTGGGGAAATATAAGTCCATTATGATAAATAAATTAGGGGATTAGGAGATGGAGAAGGCAGTTTGGGATTTTATTTCTTCTTCCACCTCAAATCTTAGAGTGATCATTTCAGAGAGCAATGTTCTTACTGAGACTGTCTTCAAAGCTCCACCCCAGGAATAGATGGAGCTTCAGTTGCAGGGCTAAAGGCAGCTTTTTATTACTCATCAAAGTTTTGAAAGTGAGTTAAGTCAATGGAAGCTCTGCCTAATGGGCAATCCAAATCACAGGCATCTGAGACAGCCTTAGGTCGGGGCTGAGAGAAAATCATTATAAGGCTCAGAATTCACAATTTAGAAAGGAATTTTAGGTTTGCTATGCCAGGATAATTTCTGCTATCTCTTGAATTCCTCATTTACAAAGTTAGAGCAGTAGCCATTCCTGTCCATTTTATTAACTCAATATAACAAATGAAAAATTTTTCATGATAAATGTCCAATTGAAGCTAGGTGCTAAGAAGTTCATATTTAATGTCACTTAACCCTTTTCTTTTCTGGCAGCCACCCTCTGTAGTCAGCTCATTGTGGAATACTACCTGAGGAACTGAACAAACGCACGGTATCAATAAACCAAAACAACCACTGTTTTTCTGGAGGTTTGCAGCAATGGAAATCATCTTGTGACTAGAGTGTGTCATCTGGTCACAAACCTGGGGCCTTCAACCTTTTGTGAGGAAGTGCTGCAGCCTGAACACCTGTTGTCTGCTTACATAAACTGTTCCAAGTCCTCCAACTTTCCAAATTAAGTCACCTTTCTCAACTCAATCATTCATGTCCGGACTTCATTGGCTTGTTATGCAGACAGCAGGTGGACTTCAGTCTGGGATTGCTATTTTATCATCATTTCATTTCTTTGCACTGTGTTTACTGTATTTGTTCTAATTTGATGTCTCAAATCAGTTAAAATGAATATAAACCTTGTATTTTCTCTGAGGAATCATACAATAATGTTTTCTTATTTCAAGAAAACTAATCAGTGTTTCAACAAATGAATTGGCTCAGTTCACTGTCTTGGGTGCTAGACAAAACATAGTTCTTCAGAATAGCGATACTTTGTTAATGTGACCATAAGAAAGAACTTCTGGGGTTTAAGTGTTTCCTTTAAGGTTGGAGAGAGCTGTTGATTTGTTAGGTGAAAAGGTCAAAATGAAGGTCAGAGATATTTTCTCCCTGTAATACTCTTTTACTTTGAGAAGGAAAGGGATTTGACAATTTACTTAGATTCCTTTTTGTAGAAGGAACATCATATGGAAATAGAGACACTGAGTCATTTCTCATTAAAGTGCTTGTGTGCCCTGGAAAAGCACAGGAGGCCACAGGGTTCTGTGCGTTCTTAGGAGTCTTTCGTTTTCATGATGAGTTCACTTGTTGGAACAGGTGTGGTCAAAGATGACCATGGGGAAACCCACAGTGAATTTGGAGGGTACCAGCTCAATTCTCTCATGGTTGAATCCTAGAGTTTATCAGAGAGACAGAGGATCTGAACCATTGCCAAGCCAAAGGCCAGGAGAGTCATGTGTGCATAAAGGGAAACAAAGTGTAAAGGAAGCTGCACATTACCGTCATTGTGCTATCATTCTACAAATGACTATGAACTTAATTCTTCCAACCAGTTGTCTGATGGCACTGTCTGTAAGGAGTCATGGGGTTGTGCAAACTCAAATGTTTGCCTTACCTTATGTCATCGTTGACTCTTTTGCAGAAATCAGGATGTTTTCCTCGACTCAGTCTTGTCTGGCTGAGCGGGTTTCAGTGGGATCAGGAAGTACCATTGTCCTCACTCAAACTGTTCCAGTGGCCCTGGCAGCCATCCTGGTTTCTGCTGCATGAGGTCATGTATTTAGTAGGGTGATGTCTTACCTAAAAGTGCTGAGACAAGGAGAGACATTTCTACATTTGTACTCCAGAAAAGCTACATTTGTACTCCAGAAAAGAAACCAGGGTTTCAGAGTCTAATACAACAAGCAGTAGATTTAGCACAAGAGTGTACAACCCCTTGGTCACACTGAATGAAGGTAAATGGTCTTGGGTTGCATATAAAGTATATAGTTAATCTATAAAAGTAACAAAATTTTATTTTAAAAACATTTTATCATAAGATTGAAAAATAAGGGGATAAGAAAGAGAGAGATCTAGAGCAAGTTACTTTATTCCTCTGAAGGATCATCTTTTCTGATTTATATAATCAAGCTGCAAAGAAGATTGCTTGGCATAATGTATGACAGTATTTGCTCAATAAATACCCGTTTCTTTCCATTTCCTTCTGACCATCTAGCTTCAGTGTGTTCTAGGAGCTCAAAAGAAGGACAGGTGTCTGTGCTCTGTGCAAAAAGAACTTTTCATAGGTGTTTTACTCTGAACTCTGAGTCCCCTTTTCCTGCCCTATCCTTTAGGGCTAGCAGTCACTGGAATGCCAACTAATACCAGGTGTTCCTAGCCTGATGGGTAGCTTGAGAAATGTGTCAGAATCAAAGCTTCAAGTTATTCATCTTGGGAGTCTGCATATTGTCTGAAAGCAAGTGACTGTTTAAATCATTTTTGGAATTTTTCACTTGAAAAAAAATTATATGAACATTTAGGAAAGCTCTTTAGTGTGCCAAGGTGACAGGTCAACACTTCTCTGATCTGCCCACAAAATGTTATGCAGGTGGTATACACTTTGAAAGCTGAACTTTCAAATATGGTCCTACTTGTTATGAAAGTAACTGTTTCTGTTCTTCCCAAATCGCATGCTTAAATACTAACCCACATCTTTGGAGATGGCACCAGTGATAGAGGCTTTGGGAAGTGATTTATTTCTTGAAAGCAGAGCTGTATGATTGGGAATTAATGTCCTTATAAGAGAGAGCCCAGAAAGCCATCTCAGCTTTTTATCACATGAAGAACCAGTGAGACAATAGGAAGCAAGCTCTCACTAAATACCACATCTGCCTACACCTTGATCTTGGACTTCTAGCCTTCAATCTGCAAAAAGCGTTTGTTGTCTAAACCACCCAGTTCATGGTATACTTGTTGTAACAGCCCGATTAAGCTAAGACATCATCCAACAACCCACAGCAAGAATAAAGTGTACAGATTTTAAATTCCAGTACAAATTCAGTAGACATATAGATTACTTTTCAAAGAGAAAAACATGTGTGTGTGTGTCTGTTAGTGTGTGCGTGCATGTGTGTGAAAACTTCAATCTTCTGAGTGTTCTCCTTCAGATAGGTTTATCAGTATTCTATTTATTGCATTTAGTTTTTCCTTTTATTTCATGCAGCCTTATGAGGAAGGAGGCAGGAAGTTTCCTTTTTAGTCTCCTGACACTATGTGACCTGTGACTGTGTACCCACTTGATCCATCTCGTCTGGAAGTGTGCCTACAGGAGACCAGGCAGTGGGCTGGTCTTCTTCTTATTACTCTGCTATGGTCAGCAGAGCAAACAGTTTTCAGGAGTGAGGTCCTTTGCCAAGTCTGATCTCAGACCTGACTGTGTCTAGATTGTGTCACAGGCTTTGTCCGGATTGTAGTTTGGGGTACTTGGATTGACCATCTTGGTTTTGGCTGGAGAAAGAAGTTCCTATCATAAATACATTCAGTTGCCTCATGTTTTAAAGGTGAAGGCAGACTTGCACAATCTATTTTTACCTGGCTCTTATTTCTGTATACCTGGTTATACTCAGGAATAGGAAGAATTTAATTCTTTATTTCTTTTTGTTGTTGCTGTACAGGGTCTCACTAGGCAGCTTGAACTCATAGTGATCCTCCTGTTTTCAGCCTCACTAGTGTTGGGATAATAAGCACGCACCACCATGCCCAGGCTCGGTTGCTGGCTCAGTGTGCCTGGTGGCTGGGCTGGCACGGCATGTGTTGCCAGGGATCAAAGCTCAGCCCTTGCACTTGCATGGTTCCATTTACATGCCGTACCTGGAGAGTCAGATTCACAGAGATGGAAAGTAGAATGGCTGTTGGTAGGGCTGGGGCAGAGAAATATGGGAACATGAAAGCTCTGGAGATGGATGGTGGCACTGGTTGCTCAATAATGAGAATGCACTAGCTGCTCCTGTACTGTACAATTAAATTGTTCAAATGTAATTTTATGTATGGCTATTTTGCCACAATTTATTAACAGAAAAAATGAGATAAAAAAGCATTAAAGAACAAGTGCTAAAAAATAGCGTGCCTTCAAATAGGATATCTGTTACATTTTCATTTAAATCTGTAAATTCTAAATTTGTAAGTAGGCAATGGTTAACACTGTCATCTGATAGAATAGTCCTTTTCTCTCTTCAGCATCAGAATCCTTTGATCTGCTAG
>NDGM011078305.1:0-13181 GCA_002564305.1 Octomys mimax
AAACTGTCCTATTAATTGGTTTTGAAACTATCTCATTGCTATTTGTTTCTCAATAAAATTAATTTAAAAACCTTTAAAAAAAAAGCAAACAAAAAAAGTATCGGCACTGCAGAGAACAGGAGAAGAAATAGGATGCAAATAAACAACCCTTCTCAGTATCGTGCATTTTGCAGTTGCTGCATAATGCCCTTCCTTATCGTAGTGTTGGTGGGTCTACAACTCTCAGCAGAGGAGGACCTAGGGACAGGTCTCTTAGGCATGACGTTCATTCACCATAATCCATACCCGCAACAGGGCTGTTCTCCTTCCAGCCCATCAGTGTTGGGGCTGTCGGTGTGGAGCACAGAAGCAAGCGCAGCGCATGTGAGTGGCTTTCTTTCTGGCTACTTGAGCGTCACATGCTCATTAGTGTCAATTGCGCTTTATCCTGGCAGCACAAATGCACTTGTTAAATCTTTCCAAGATTTTTTCCTTAAAGCACACAGAAGCTTGTGAGTTACCCTTGCCTTTAGGGAGCTGGCAATCCAGTGAAGCTCTAGCTTTCTCCGATTCCAATCTCTTTGTATTATGAATGGAGGGGACTTCAGAGACATCTGATGTTGCTTTCTGTTTCACTAAAGAGAAGATAAGTCAAGGGAGCTTAGGTGAATTTTGTAAGAACATTGTGTTTGTCAGTGACACAAAAGGCAAATGGAAAACATAATTCAAATGACGTGCACTGTGGGTGAAGTCTGAATTGGGTGAAGCAGGCTGGAAGCACGGCGCATTTGTAGATCCAAGCTCTGACTTTGAGTGACAAGGAAATTATGACGCGGAAGTGGCTGAGAGTAAGAAGGACACCACTAAGTTACATGGAGGAGAAAAGACGGTACCCACCCCAACACTAACCCTAACCGTAACCCTAACCCTAACTGCAAGCCCAGTCCTAAGCCTAACCCTTCTCCTTTCTAGAGTGGCAGGGCCGGGAAGATAGCTCAGTGGCATAAGCACCTGGCTGGCAAGCACAAGGTCCCGAGTTCAATCCCCAGTACACCCCCCCCCCACGCACACACTCAAAAGATAGACTGGCAGATTTCTGCTCATCGTTCTAGGTCAATAGTGCCTTTCTGAACCCTTACTCAAAATGAATCACACTCATCCCTCTACTCCACTAGTCCCTGGGACGTATCTGTACTATAGGAACTGTAACAGAATGCTGCCTGTGTCCATACTGGTAAGGTCCAAGCTTCATAATACAAGGGATGCTGGGGAGATGGCTCAGTGGCATAAGTGCCTGCCTGGCAAGTGCAAGGTCCTGAGTTTGATCCCCGATATCTGAAAAACAACCAACCAACCATAATACCTCCAAATGGACGGTACCTTCAAATCCTTGATTTCTAGTACAAGGCACAAAGCAAATAGATAATTGAAAAACAATGAAGGTAAATAAGAGAACAGATAGAAAAACTCATTTCAAAGATGATATGGCTTGTAGGACACATGCGTTAACGTTATTGGTAGTGTGATTAAGTGAAGGTTAGTACCAGCCTATAGAAATGTGTCTTAAAAACTTGACAGAGGATTTTGGGCTTATGCAATGGAATTTAGGTTTTTGCTGCTTAAAATATTTTATGTTTTGTATTTTAGTTTTTTAAAAAATACTATATATCCCCGGCCTAACTATCAAACCTCCGGCCAGCCTTAGCAGGCGCGTTAATCCGTTGCGCCATCTGGCTGGCCCTTAAAAAAACTATACTTTTTAAAGAGAGTACAAAGTAGTATTAAAAGCAAGTAAAATTATCAGTGATACAGAACTTCACTTAACAAAGTAATATAAATTTCACAGTATTTGTTGTAACGTGTTGTGTTGTCTTCCGACCAGTCATTCATATTACCAGATGCATGCATGCAAATTTGGAATAAGAAAAGAAAAAAAAGAAATGTATGAGAAATTAAGAAGAGAAAAAGTACCAACAACCGAAAAAAGGAGACAAAACAAATCAGCATTATCCGCTCCTTCTCACAGACCAGCAGAAATGCACAGTACAGTTGTCCGAACCATCCTGCTTACATATACAGATGTATCTCTTCCCCACCCCCTCCTGTCCTTTTCCTCAACTCAGTAACTCTTTCCTTTGGAATAAGTTCATTCCCTTTACTTTTTTTTTGGGTGGGGGGGGTTGAACAAAAGTAAAATGGTTAAATTTAAAGTGCAGAAGTTCTTATAACAAGTTCTCCACTTGTTAAAGTGGAGCTGCTGCCTCCTAAGTCAGGCTGACCTTAGGCCTCCTGGTTAGAATCTCTGCCCTGTCCTGCATTCCCTTCCCCTCCTCTCTTTCTCCTTCCTGCTTCTCCCCCTTCCCCTTCCTGCCCCTCCTCCTCTTCCTCCTGCTCCTCCTGTTCTTGTGGCATTGGGGGTTGACCCAACGCCCACCCGCTCCACTACTACGCCCCTACTCCGCCTGTTGAGACGGGCTCTCCTAGGTTCCTAGGTGGCGCAGGTTACCATGGGCCACCGTCCCCCAGCCTTGAGGTGTGTGTGACAGGAATGATTGTCAGGGCTCCCTGCCCAGCAATTCCCCCGGATCTAATTACACAGGTGAGCTGTAGTGGCTGGTCCTGAGCCCTGAACAGATTTGGAGAAGGGTGCGGGTGACTGAAGGTCAGACTGGGAGGTGCCCCTCTGCCTTGGAGGGTCAGAGTTTACCTGGTTTTGTCATTCTCTAATTCTCCTGGGAGCCTGGGAAGAGGAGTGGCCCTAGGGTGCTGTTTGAACCTAGGGGTTGGAAGAGCTTGGCCTTCTCAGCGTCCCTGTTTTAACCTTGCTACCACCACTCTAGGGTCTTGCGTTTCTACTGTTGCTTCCTTAGGAGACAAACCATTCTACTAGAGGATAGAAAAAAATTTTTTTGCTTATTTCCTGATTTTTGCCTTTTAACAAATTTGCTTTTGAACCTCTAAGTTCAAAAGCCCCACCATTTAGCACTCTTTCTGAAATGAAGGCGTCCAACTTTTGGTTTTTTTTTTTTTACTCTTTAACCAACGTCTCCTTTAGTCTTCTGCAAGGACTATGTCGCCATCTACTGGTAAGAAATGCCCTCAGCTGAATTTTCAATACTCCAAAGGGCTATATTGAAATCAACTTCTGTGTCCTTTCAAAAGATGTGTTCTTCATTGTGCTTTCTTGAAATGTCCCAGTATTCTCAATAATTGTCTCTTTTGCCTGTGCTGTCAGGGTAGAGACGACACTGGTGTTGTGCGGAGGTGGGCCCACTGGGGCTCTGTTGTTGCTGTTGGGATCTGACTTCTTTCTGGAGTCAGGGAGTGAATTATCAGCTTTGAATGACCCCGTGTGGAGGAGAAGAGGTCAGAGGTGGAAGATCCTGCTCACCCCGGCCAGTTCCTTTCTCTGTATGAAGACTTTCAAGGACTAGTGAAATGCCACCCCTGGTCTGTGTCTACTTTCACTTCAGTACTAATGGTTCCTTTTGGGGCCCAGGACCCACTAGCATCTTTCTGAGCTTGGTGATCACCTCAGTATTCCCTGCTTTGTCCCTTTCTCACGTGCTGTCAGCCTTCCTTCCTATGACTTGGATAATAAATGTAGGGGCAAGCAGGTGTTCGGGCCTCCAGCTAGGTCTGGCTCCTCATGCTGTCCCGTGTGGGGCTCGGGGTCTGGGGGCACCGTGAGGTTGGCTCCTGCATCCAATCACCCTTGTTTTGATCAGTGGGGCCTCCTGGGAGTGGCAGATGTCCATCTAGTGGCCGACCTGTGCTGCTGGAACTCACACCACCTACCACGTGGGAACAGACTTCTGTGAACAGGGACCAGGTCACAAGTAAGGTGTCAGTCACACCAAGGGGGGAGAAGCGGCAGATGACCTGTAGATTACTCCTAATGATGGATTTGGGACTCCATAGATTTTGATACCTGACCACACCACTACAATGGAGAAATTGTTTCCTGCTAATGGTGGAGACTTTTGAAACTGGGGATAGATACAAGAGATAATTGTTTAGATAAAAGTTTAGGCTTCTAAAATTTACAACAGTCTGGAAGGAAGACAGAGGGGTAGTCACCAGATGGAAGTGTGTATCAAAATCTAATCTTGGGGCTGAGGAGATAGCCTAGTGGTCTAAGCACCTACCTGGCAAACACAAGGACCCAGGTTCCATCCCTGGTGCCACATGCTGTGCAGGCCCCTGAATCCCTGGAAACCCTGTGCTGGCCATTGAAATCGGGTGTAGTGGTGCATGCCTGTAATCCCAGCACTGGGGAGGCTGGGAAAGGAGGATCACTATGTGTCTGAGCTGTGTAGTGAGAGCCTGTGTCAAATAAGTAAATAACTGTCTAATCTTGATACTCTCTGGTTAAATTGGGTTTGACAGGCGGGGTTAAAACAAACAAATTATGAGTTCTATCTGTATAAGGGCCTTTTTCTAAGTCATAATGTTGGTGGGAGTTTGGGGGCAGCTGAGACACAAGTTGGGCATCCTGGCTCCTTCTGTAGGTCTGGAGCGCTCATGCCTATAGATGGAATTGTGGCCAATAGCGTGAATCTCTTGAGGTGCAGCACTGTGTCTGTCAGCCCCTGTCTTTAGGAGGCTGAGGCAGGAGGACTGGGAGTTTGAGCCCAGCCTGAGCAAGTTAGTGAAGTATCAGTCTCAAAAATTCTCAGAGGGCTGAAGACATAGCTCAATGGTAGAGTCCCTGCTTAGCTGACGCAAGACATTGTGTTTAATCTCCAGCACAGGAAAAAAAAAAAAAAAAAAGAAAAACAAAACATGTCTGAGCCTCCTGATTAAAACATTTCAGCAACTTTGCAAACTGCAAGGTTAAGTTTCACACCGTACATGTTTTCGTCTCCAGCTCTCTTCCATTGTCCCCAGCACTCCCTGGTCACAGTTCATAGCGTTTTGCACTTTTACATATCTTGTGCCTTTGCTCTGGAGCTTCTTCTTCAACTCCCTGTGGAAAGAGAGGTTCTAACTCTACTTATCTTTAAGATACAAAACATAGGAGCTAAGTATGGTGGCACATGACTATAATTCCAACACTCTGGGAAGCTGAGGCAGGAGGATCAAAAACTCTAACCCAGTTTGGGAAAATTAGCGATTTAGCAAGATTTCTGTCTCCAAATAAAAATTAAAAAGCGCTGGCAATGTAACTCAGTGCAGAGGCCCTGGTGGGTTTGGCACCCAGGACTGAAAAAGAAAAGATATAATAAATACATTGATATATCTTGACACAAAGACATAATATAATAAGGTAACGTTCATAGGGCACCTTCATTTCCTCTCCAGACTTGTGCTTAGGTAATTCGTCCTCGGAGCGCACGTGCCTGACCCTGCGCTTCTCTGTCATAGGGTTTCCCATCTTCAGCGAATGAGTTGATCTGGTATTGGTCTCCTAGCAGTCAATCCTGAGCTCCTGAGATGTGCGCACACAGAGTTGGAAGCTACTGCAGAATGAAGGAATCAGTACACGAGGGGTGGTTTGGGCATTGTGCGTCTGCTTATAAAACGATGACTTCAGCTTCTTCTCCCACCAGCTTTTGTTTTTCTTGAGCTTTCTTCATGATGTGGGTAATACTTACTCATGAACTGAGACTTAGGGACACAGGCAGAGGATCCAGCAAGGGGTTGATGAAGGTCAGCAAGACAGTGTGATCTCGTCCGCTCCTCCACAACGCCCATCACTCCAATCACACTTTCCTGTACAAGTCACAGAACTCCCCTCTAAGTGGACGATGCTTTCGGGTTCATTTATCTACTCGCCTCCTCTAGAACCGCCAGGCATATAGTAGGAGAATGAAAGAACTGGTTCATTTTTTTCTGTACCAGTCTACCTATTGCCTGGAGGGATTGCATTGACTAGTAGCACCTCATCTCCAATATCCAGAGCTGGAAAGATTTTTTTTTCCACTCTTTAAAAATACCCAATTGCATACTATTTCAAAAGCAGCATGGGTGGTGAAGTATCTATAGCAGATGTTGAAATTCTGTTCAGAGGCAGTTGGACCTTATATCAAAGCTATAGCTTTTGAACCAGGATTGTTGGTGCGTGCCTGTAATCCCAGCACTCAGGAGGCTGAGGCAGAAGATTTCCATGAATTTGAGGCCAGCCTGAACTACATAGCAAGACCCTATTTCAAGGAACAGAAACAAACAATTGCAGCTTTGATGTTGGGCACAGTACGTGACAGTCCGGAGACAGCTCAGACTTGCGAATGAGTGACAGTTGTGTAAAGGAGTGGATTTAATCCTGCCATTGAGAAAGAGGCAAATTACTCTTTTTCTAGTGAACTAGCATCTGTCAGCCCATTCAGTTCTATTTAATAAATTACCTCCATTAAAGCCCTAAAGTAACTTATCCTTGAAAGAGTGGTGGAGTTAATGGAGCTTACTTAAATGTGTGAGTTAGAACTTTTTTTTCACCTCCAAGTAGGATTGATTTTTTTTTAAAAAATGCTTTCATTCGACCCTTACTTTTCCTTGTGAATATCACATTTTCATAAAAAGGTTACTCTTTAAAAGAGGTAATTCTGTCGTGCCTGAACGTCAGCAGTGGTGGGGTATCTGTATGTGGCTGCACAGGTTATTAGAGTATGAGCCTGGGGGAGGCACCCCGCAGGGTAGGGGTGTGCTATCGAAGGGTGTACTGGACCCTTCCTGAGAGGATGCTCTGAGGTAATTAGGTTCTAACTAACGCCAGCTGAAAACGAGCAAAACCAGAACTGTGCAGCTTACTCATACCTTTTAGAGAAAATTTAAGAAGCATAACCTTGCATTGATATTTGCTTTTTGAAAAGCGTTGATTACCTGGCATTCTATTTGTAACAGGAAAAGCTGAAACTGAGTTGTAAATGTAGCAAAGGTGAAGAGGATGTAATTAACATCCACAATTCACACTGCTGCACGGATCTAAAACTGAAAACTTAATTTTCTAGCAAGTCAGTTGGAAATGTTCTTTAAATTGGTTGGTCATTAAAATGATTCTTACGTTAGGCACTTAAAAAGAGATGATTGAATTAGCCTTGAACACAGCTGATAGCAAAGCCCAGCATGAAAAAGAAAAAAAAAAAAACAAAAACAAAACAGCATTTAGTTAGTATTGTGTCTCTAAATCTATGTTGGTATTTGATAGGAAGCGAAATACGTCATTTGATAAAACAGAAGGGTTAGTTGTAATAATTAAAAACAGAATGGCATCCCCCAAATTAAGCAAGAATGCAGCATGGCAGAATTTTTAAATTACAGGCCCAGGTAAGGTGTAGAACCAAAGACTTGCATCAGTCTCTGTCACAGCTGGCATCATCGCATGTAATCACAGGTGCCACTCTGGTTCTCACAGCATCAAGTGTAATGAAATGACTAGATTAGCAAAAGAGGGAAAAGGTCTGCCATTTTCAAGGGCTGCTTTGTGCCACATACTGTACTGGATGCATAACTATTACTGATTCATTTCATTCCCATCATCACCAGTGAAAATAGGCACCCTTGGGCTGGCGAGATAGCTCAGCAGACTAAGCGCCTGCTTAGGCAAGTGCAAGTGCAGGGACCAGGGTTCGATCCAGGGTACCGCATGCTGCACCAGCCCCACCCCTAGATGCACTGACCCAGCATCTGAGTCTGTAATCCCAGCCCCAGCGCTGAAAAAGGAGGATCATTATGAGTCTGAGCTGCATAGTAAGACTCTGTACAAAAATACATACGTTAAAAAAAAAAAAGGTAGGGACTCATTGAGGATTTTGTAGTGCATTTCTGGAAGATATAAAAGCTCATGATTACTCAGTTGGGACACCCAGGTTATCTCAGAGCTTGAGTTGTTTCTACTATGCTAGAGTGGCCTTTAAGTACAGCCTGTGAGTTATACATAGAGGACTATTTGGGGAAAGACCAACCATGATATCTACTAAAGGAACGATATCATAAGCAACAGCTTCTGCCTGACTGACCACATATTATTGGCTGTGGCTGATAAAATCTAGGCATCTTAATCAGTTATAAAGTCATTTGGTGCTGATTAATGAAAAGACCCTTAATCATCTCTTTTCACTCTATGCATTTTAAGGACTGATACTCAAAACAACTATTAGACTGGGATAAGGACTGTCTCTGTAAATGTCACAGTTACTTAAAACACCACTAAAAATACACTTCTGTGGGACAGAAGGGTTTGGTTTAAACTGCATAGACATGTAGGCAATATCAACGTAAACTGTGAGGTTACTAAGTAACATCTTATAAAACTTTAGTATATTAAATCTGTACACTCTAGATATGCTTTGACTTCAGTTAGAAAAAATGTTTCAATAAAGCATATTTAGCCGCATACGTCATATTAGGCAGGGGTGTAATGAGCTACATAGTAAGTGAAAAATTAATGCTAAATTGTAGAGGTTCATAATTTCCTCATCTGGATTTTCTTAATGACCACACATTAAGTCATGGTGATATGAATTTATTCCTCAATAAATACTATCCATGAAGGGCTGGTTAAAGGGCTCAGCAGATTAAAGCACCTGCAAACAGACGCAGGGGCCAGGGGTTTGATCCCCAGGCTTCCTGTGCCAGCCCTGCCCCCAGGGCACACTGAGACAGCAATTGAGACTGGGTGTGGTGGCGTGTGCGTGTAATCCAAGCTCTTAGGAAGCTGTAGACAGGTGAATCACGATGATTCTGATCTAGTAGTGAGACCCTGAACACCCTGTAGACCTTTCCCTAAAATATTATCCATGCAGCGCATATTTCATGTCCAAACAATGATGTGTACCTCCAAGATTATTGCTTTCTGTCTTTCAATCAATTTCGTGTGCTAGGCATCTCTTCTCCATATTCAAAAGAAGGAAACTAACCCTATGGAAATTAACAAATGTTTCCAGAATTATCCTTACACAAACATCCCACCTGGATATTTAACCTATACACAGCTATGACAAAATTATTTTAACTATTTTTATACACCACATGTAACTCTTGATTTAGACTAAATGATTTGATTTTACTTTTTAATACTGGGGAAATTTCTCCTATTATTGTCAATGTTTCTTTTCTTTTCAGGGAACTAAAGTCCTGCAGATGTTTATGTGGTACTTGAACCCACGGCAAGTCTTCGATCTTTCTCAGGAGGGGCCAAAGGATGCGTAAGTCTGGAAATTCCCTGCCTAGTACACACGATTTATAGGGAAGTGACAACTTTCTGATTTGGGGTCAAGCTCCATTATCTGATTATCTTGTGAAATATTTTCTGAGCATTTTTCATCTCCTCTCTACTCACAGTTCCTTCCCTTTAAGGGTTCATGCAATGTTCCTTCATACTGGTCGTTGAGTTAATTTGCTTCCAAATTTCCTTTCTCATTTGTTGACTCAGTGACCACTTGTAGTGTGTTTACTGCACCTGGAGATTCTGCACCTCGAGTCTTTAACTTGAGAGAGGATTTACTGGGTTTTTACTCACATACATATTACCCTGGAAGTGAATGTCACTGGGAATGTAGGCATAATTCTTGCAAATACCACCATGTACATTTATGAGAGAGAGAGAGAGAGAGAGAGAGAGAGAGAGAGAGAGAATGTGTGCATGTGTGTGTGTGAGAGAGAAGAGAGACACAGAGAGAGAGACAGAGACAGAGAGACTGACAAAGTGACAGAGACAGAGACAGAGATGAGAGAGAGAAATAGAGAGAGACAGAGACAGAGAGAGAGAGAGAGAGAGAGAGGGAGGGAGAGAGAGAGAGAATTGATTATACCTATGGTTTCCACACCAGTGTGGGGGAGACATTTCATCCCCTCTTCTGGATTACTCAGAAATCTCATTCTCTGATTTGGGTAGATGTTCTGTTAGATGTTTTGAAGTCCAGGTGGAGGTGGCCCTACAGAGTGGGAAAGAGCAAGGACACCTTCCACTGTTCTCTGAGTCTCTGTTCTGTATCTACTCACATAGCTCTGATGCTACGTGTTAACCATTAGAATAGAAGGGATATCAGGTCTTTTTAAAAAAATAAGTAGCAATATCAGAGGCAAAGAAATAGCAACCTGGAAGAGGCCTCTACAGAAGTCATGTTCCTGCATAAAATGGGCACTTTCATCTTTCAAGCCTGCAGGAGAACATGAACTCCTTAGGTTAGATTTACTGCGGTTCTCAGAATGTATGAATTTTTTTTTTTTGGCACTAGAGTTTATGGTAAGTCTTCTCTGTGTCTTCTATACTTGTTTATATTAAGGCAAGCCTGCTATTCTGGCTTATGCCCTTTGGGTGTTAACACGTTAGACTATCTCATCGCTTTAGTTAGATATTAGATAGATGCTTCGTACGTCATCATAATGTGCCTACTGAGACAGGAAATATTTTTAGAAAAATGTTCTTTGACTTCAGTGGGCAGAGTCTTTAGCAGCTGCATTTAAGCAGAAGATTGAGAAGGAGCAACATCCCTGCACCCTTCTGAAAGAAAGATAAAATGGTTGAACTGTCAGTAGGAAGATTCAAAATTAAAAAGAAGATTAAAGCACCTGAAAGCAGGCACAGGGGCAGGGGTTCAATCCCCAGGCCTGCCGTGCTGGCCCCACACCCTAGGGGGCGCTGAGAGGGCAACTGAGACTGGGCGTGGTGGCACGCACCTGTAATCTCAGCTGTTGGGAGGCTGTCAACAGGTGGATCACTACAAGTCCGATCTAGTAGTGAGACCCTGAACACCCTGGAGACCCTTCTCTAAAGTACAAAAAATAAATAAATTTAAAAAGTGGAAAGAAAATGCCAAATCTTTCCCACTTTTGACTGGGAGTGTAAGCAAACTGTGAAAGCCAGTAGAGACACAGACTTCTGGGTATAGCAATAACGACAGTGGGGAATCCTGTCCATCTTTAAAATTCTTTTCTCTTGAGATTAAGAGTGGGAAACATAGGCTTGGAAAAATAGGTCCAGGAAGAGCTAATACAATATATAGGAGGAGCCTACAGGAACTATTCATTACTAATTAAAGGTGATTTTCTTTGAGAAAGGAGAGGGGAACATGGGAAAAGTAAAAGAAGGGAAATAAAAACAAAATAAAAGTCAATATATTGACATGAGGTTGGGAAAAATGAGGAATTAATCTCTCAGCCATCCCCAAATTGTTCCACTGTGGGCCATTTAGAGGTAGTCTTTGTTCCCCGGGCCGGATCTCCTTGTTAGACTTGGTCCTCCCATGGATGCTTGGTCTAATGGTGTTGTCCGCCTTACCACTGTGTCTTTCTCCAATGGCTTTGCCCATCTGGTCCTGTATCCTGTCTCTCTCTGTTATAGGCCGTAATACGTTCTCTTGTTCATTTTGTCTTTGTTTCTTTTACAGGCTCGAGTTGTATAGGAAAGTACCAAACCTGAGAATCCTTGCCTGTGGTGGGGATGGAACGGTAGGTTCTTGAAAGAGAATCTAGTTCTTTCTTTTGTCATAGTGTTTTCCTTATGATGTTCTTTTATTTCTTATCCTCAATCTTTCCAGTCCCCTAAAGTGAATGTCTATTCTGTGTGACTCATGAAGGCATTTTATTTGCCTTTTGGACCTGCACTTGAACTTTCTAGAATATGCTTGTCACCTTTTCTTTCCTTCTTTTTAATTTTATGCGTTTGCTACAGGACCTCACTGTGCAGCTCGGACTCGTAGGGATACTCCTGTCTCAGCCTCCCCAGCACTGGGATTATAGTCGTGTGTTACCATGCCAGGTTTCACCATGGCCAGCACAATGTGCCCAGGGGTAGGGCCAGCACAGCCAGTGGTACTAGGGATCAAACCCTGGTCCCTGTGTTTGCCTAAGCAGGCACTTAGTCTGCTGAGCTATCTCCCTGGCCTAGTACATCCTTTTCTGTTCTACAAGATGAAGACATGTTCATATCAGTAAAATGAAGGTTACAGATGATAAATTTGTTTTAAATGTCAACTAATATTTCCACTTTTAAAAAATATTTGTTATTATTTATTGGTTAAATTTTGTCTTTTTTTTTTTTTTTTTTTTTTTTTTTTGCAGAACCAGGGATCGAACTCAGGCCCTTGTGCTTGCCAGGCAAGCACTTATTCTACTGAGCTATCTCCCCGCCCCTTAAATTTGTCTTTTAACCTGAACATAAAAGCATAAAAATTATACATATCATTTAAGTACTATGTAGTGTTTTTCTTTTTAAATGTATTTAGTACAGGGTCTACAGGGTCTCACTACATAGACGGGACTCTTAGTGATCCTTCTGCTTTCAGCCTCCCCAGCACTGGGATTACAGGCGCTCGCCACCATGCCCAGTCTCATTCACTATCTTAGTATGCCCCAGAAGTGGGGCCAGAATGTCACTCCGGGGATTGAAGCCCCAGTCCCTGCGCTGTGCCTAAGCAAGTGCTTTAGTCTCCTGAGATATCTAGCTGGCCCCCATATAGTGTTTTGGTACAAGTATACAATGTATGATGTTGAAATCAGATTAAACACATTTATTGCCTCCAACATTTTTTGGTGTATGGTGAAAACATTCAAAATTTTTTCTTGTAGCTGTGTGAAATATACACTACCTTTGTATGCTTAGCATATTTATAGTCTCCGCACTATGCGTGCAAGAGGCCTTCTGTCGACTTAACACTCATGGACCATCCCCACTCCTGCCCATCCCCCTCTCCCTCCTCCTTTCCCTGTTCTCTGATAATCACCCTTCTCTTTCAGATTCTATGAAATCAACTGACGTGATTTCACCTGGGAGTGAGATCCTTTGGCACTTAGATAAGTGCCTGGCTTACTTCATTTAACATAGTGATCTCTAGTTCCTTTTGCTGATGCAAATGACAATTTCATTTTTTGTGTCCCAATAGCATTCCATTGTGTGTATTTGTCCCAGTTCCTTTACCATTTCATCAGTTGATAGATGCTCAGTTTGCCTCACTTGCTCAGCTATTATGAGGAGTGTTGCGGTGCACACAGGACTGCGTGTGTCTCTTGGCCATGGCGATTCCATTTCTTTCCAGTGTGTGCCCAGTGATGGGACTTCTGGGTCATGTGAAGGCTTTAAAATTTTTTGAGGAACTCTTATATTTTTTTTTGGCTATAATAATTTATATTTCAGGGGCTGGCGAGATGACTCAGTGGTCTAAAGCACCTACTTAGAACAAGCTTGGCAAAGTACAGGTGACCGCGGTTCAATCCCCAGCACCACATGCCAGCCAGCCCCACCCCCTGGTGGGCTGAGCTGG
>NDGM011078319.1:0-19817 GCA_002564305.1 Octomys mimax
TAAAATACCTTACAGTGAAGACTGTTAGGTCAATGAACAAGAAATTTGTGAATGTTGGCCCACAAGGGTTATATGTAGAAGTCTTTGCAGCCTTGATTCCACACACTTGAAACCACTGGGTCATGGTGTTTTGTGTCTCCCTGGGCCTTCCTGAGAGCTGGCAAAAGCTCCATGGGGTGAGCGTTTCTCAAATACTAATGGACACATGAATCACCTGAGTTCTATGATGCAGAGTCTGCCTCAGACTCCACATGGGCCTTCAGATTCTATCTTTCTAATAAATACACTTTTGATTGAGGCTAGTTGAATTGCTTATTTATGGGCTATCCTTTGAGTAGCATGAGGATAGGCTCAACTCAGAAAGACATAAAGACAATGCAATTTGTTTTTACAACAGACAAGTTATCAATTTCCATCACCAATTCTGGTAACTCATCTGACAATATTATTAAGTGTGAAATTATAATTTTTTAAATTTCTTCCATGTTATTATATTCTAACATGATTTCCTCTTCTTCCCTTGTTTTACAGAAGCATAAAATGGGAACAATAAAGTGATAATTCTTTAATAAAGTTTGTAGATCTTAGTATCTATGCTGGTGAGGTTTTCATTGCTAAACAAAAGCCCTGAGAAAATACCTGGTTCGTCTCATGGCTTCACAGAATTCAGCCTGTTCTCACTTGGTCTGGTTGCTGTGGGCTTGTGTGTGGGAAGACAGTACAAGATGGTGAGTGAATTTGGCAGAGGAGATGTATGTGCCTGTTGGCCTCTGCAAAGAGGATAGGAACTCCTTCAGGGAACACCTCTCTCAATTATTTTTCTCATATTTATGAGGCAAAATACCTGACACCCAGAATTAAGGAAGGAAAGGTTATTTAGCTCACAGTTAGTGGAGATTTCAGTCTGGACTTAGTTGGCTCCAAGGCACAGTAGCACATGGAAGAGCACCGTGGTTCATGGTGGTGGAAAACAGCAAAGAGCAAAAGGAGGAACTGTGGCTGCAGCATCTAGCAAGCCTCTCTCCCTTCCTTCTCTTGGCAGGCAGATTACCCATCCCAGGTGGGTACAGCACTCACATTCATAATCACAGCATTGGATCATGAATTAATCACAAATTCTAGAAGTCACCCCACTAAGTACATGAGGGTTTTGGGGGACAATAGACACAAGCCATAGCAATACCCCATTGTATTTCCTTTCTCTAAACCCCACCCTCTAAAACATCTACAACCTTGCGCTAGAGCCACAAGCTGGAGTGCAGCCTGGTGCAGCCTGGTACTACACAGCCTTGTGGAAATGCACTAAAACTCTAAACACAGCAATGTCTTTTAACTTAGATTTTAAATGGTGCTTGTGAATTTACATGCAACTTCAGCATACACATTCTATTGGACTTAAGATTCTTAAATTGAAAAGATTTCATAAAGTATATATAATGCTCTCAGTTATTGTGTATATTATATAAATCGTTATGTGCTTGCTGGGGAAAAGAAAAGCAGAATTAATTTGATAATTGTGTAGCATACAAAATTCACTATTTGGAGTAAGACTCTTGATTTTAAATTAGGCAAATTTAATTTCATTACTTTAACAATTTTCTGTTTTCCCCAAATGGTTTTTTCCTCATCTATGAAATGGGTACAGTAGTATCACAAAATATTGAACATTTCATTTTTTTTATTTTTAATTTTTTAATTTTTTTAATTTTTTGCAGAACCGGGGATTGAACTCAGGCCCTTGCGCTTGCCAGGGAAGCACTTATTCCACTAAGCCATCTCCCCGGCCAAAATATTGAACATTTTAAAAGAAATTTTTTATGAACTATCTTGCAAATTGAAAGCACTTAGTATAATTGCCAAACATCAAGTACTCATTGACCTTTCATGCAGCTTGCTTGAAATAATGTTTTATTATATTTGAAAACCAATAAATATGAATCTTTTTAAATTTAAATACCAGAGAATATTTTTAAACTTCCCAAACTCACTTTACAGTTAGAAATAAAAGTTTGTTATAATTTGCAGAAAGAACATATAAAGAAAGTAATCTCCAAACAATAACAATGTAATAATTTTTGAGAAATAATTATTCAAACTAGTGCAAGCTTCAGTGATTTTATAGCTAACATTTTGCCTCTACCTTTGATCATTCTAGTAGTTTATCTCAATTTTTAAGTGACAGTAATATGTAAGGATACGAAAGGTGAAATAAATCCATATTAACCTTATATAGAATAGCTTCTAAAACCATAATAAACTTTATGAGAAAAAATACTCCTTAAGTGTCTTAATCATTGAGAAACACTGACACGTGTATCTAATGAGTCAAAAATATTAATTTCCTTTTTCTCCCCTTCAATATATGTAAATGTTAGCAAGCCTGCTGAAAGGTTGAATCAGAGATTAGCTTAAAACTGTCAAGGAGAGTATCAAAACGGCACTTTCTAGGGCATGTAGGCAAACCAAATACTTAGTGGAGACAGGCTAATTTATCATAGTGCAGTTGCGATGGCAACAAGGGTTCTTGGTGCCATGTGACCTAAAGCAGTTTCTGTTGACTGGCTTAAACTGACAGTCAGTGCAGCAAAGGTTCCACTGTTCACAGTGAAAAGGAAGGGAGAGCATTGATACTTGTTGAAAAGGCATAGTAATAATAGTGTATCTCAAGCTATGAAAGCGCCCCTTTGTCTCCTTGACGTTTATTTTCATTCTGGCTAAAGAGATCCCTCCAATTTTTGTTACACAAAGGACCCTTATTTATTCACAGATTAAATATGTGTTCCTCTATTTACTCAGAACTCCATCTATGCCAGTAGAGTTGCAAACAAATATTTAAATCTTTCATCATCATAATGATATTTTATTTACAGCGTGCTAAAGTTTGAACAGCATTATTCTAATATTTTTCATAAGATCACAAGAAATCTGGTTGCATGAAATACGTGCCAGCAACAAAATTTCCCTGTTTATAATTTTCTCCACTATTAAAAAACTGAGAATGATGATGCTTGCTTCTGATCTGAAAAAGATCTTTAGGGAAGGTAGACAATAAGTTTTCACATAATTTTTCTTGTCTTCTTTTCACTCTTGCTTTCGTTGCTGGGTAAGTAACAAGAGCTATAGAGACAGTCACACTCTTTGATTCAACCATTCCACTCTCAGAATTTTATCTTCGGGAAATTTCATTTAAGAAATAGTTCTATGACATGAGGGAGAAAGAATGGGATTCAGAGTCACACAGTCATGAATTTCAAATGCCGGCTCCTCCATGGAGTGCCCTTGGGGAAGGAAGTATTTTACCTCCATAAGCCTCAGGTTTCCTGATTTGTAAAACAGACTTGAAGGTATCCACCCTGAAAGTGATTGGGAACCTTATAAATCACAGGCGCTAAGCAGCTGGTATGTGTATCTAACACGAATCTAACAGAGCTTTTTTATAGTACTTAGCACAGCATCTCTGTAAAGCAAGAATCTTGGAAGCAATCTGCATGTATAAGGCTGCAAATATGAGTTGGTAAGTTCCCCACTTGTAAATCACATTTATTGACATCATTAGGACATAGCCACTTAATATTTTGATTTGAAAACATGACGTATGAGGGATATCATTTGCTCATGGAAAGATAAAAGTACTACAAATATCAGAAGTAACATTACAGGCTTTATGATACACAATGATTATATAAAATATTCATGTCTGATGAAATCAATTTACCTAATAAAGATAGTGTAGGTGCTATTACCATGCTTAATTACTTCATTAACATAGAAAGTGCCTGTTATATTAAACAAACAGAATGAAAGAAAAGGGCGTGGAGATGGTACTGAACAGCCTTAGCCAGAGATCAGCTGTTAGCGTGAATCTCTAAGGCCCTCTTCCCCTTTCACTTAACCAACTCACTCACACCAAGTACGTGAGAGCAGAGGCAATGCTAGCTCAGACCCAGCTCTTCCGAGACGGCGTTTCTTTTATGCCCCTTGAGTGGTGTTGCCTAAAGTAAGAAAAAGGAAAGAATCTGAACAAATCCATGTGTGAAAGGACTCCATCCTATAAAAGGAATGGAGAGTGACTTGAAGACATGCGGAAGAGTGAGAGCAATTTGTGAGAGGGATCAAAAGGCGTGGCTAAACTTTGGAGTCAACTTTCATTCAAATTTAGGATTTAGGCCTTTGACACCCTGCCATGTGAGGACAAGAAACTCCAGTTCACAGTGTTTTCCCTCATAGGACAAAATTTCATTCTGACCTGGAAATAATAGTCACAGGAACTGAGAGAAACATGCTTTTCTGGCTGAGTATTTTCTTTTTTAAGTGGCAGTGGATAATTCACTGAGTGCCAGGTTTAATGCTGACAGCTGAGGAACGAGTGAGGAAGACAGATAAGAAGGTATTGACAGAGGCAGCTAGGTAAGTCTCGCAGTGAATGCTGACATGTTTTTCTCTCTCAAAATTCTAACCATACCTGCTAGTGTCCAAGTACCATTATCTCCTCTGGCAGGAGCAGGGCACATTTTACCTCATGCAGAAAATATTTCACATAAAAGTGGAAGGAAAATGCTTGATCTTTCAATACATTATTCTTATCTCTACTCGCTTCTTCTAATCATGAGACAACTCTCAATTTGCATGAATAGTCTCTGTTAAATGTTATTGTCAACTCTTGCAAAACAGAAATAATATAGATACTGGGAAAGATTAAAAATATAGACCGAAAACTCCATCCTCTTGGTCTTAGGGGAAATTTGGTCTTTCATTGTCTGGGTCCCCTTTCTAAGGCCAAACCACACGGAGCTGCAGGGTTCTGTTGCAAAGGAGACCATGTATCCATTCAAGTCTGGCTGTTCTTTTCACTCTCATTAATAAAGCAAATCTGGTGGCTCTGTTCTTCCTCATGATGCATGAGTGAAAACTCTGCAATATGGTTATGCCTCCCCGCCACCTCCAGAGCCACCTCATTGAGGTCTCATCAACGAGTAGCATGTGGCTCACTTCTAGTTGCTGTTTCAGCCACAGACATTTCCCTTCCTTCAAATCTCTGGGGAAATCAGTTTTTAATCTCCGGGATGCCTCTGCTCTACTCCAGCTCTGCTATTCCCTTTGCTCTGCTTGGAAGGGAGTATGAGTTTGTGAAGCAAACATCAATGGCAAGACTTACAGGCTCAGCCTTGCAATTCTGCAGACAGAAAATATACAGCATACATACTTACATACACACACACACACACACACACACACACACACTGTAGCTTTGTACCTTCATACCTTGTCTTTATATTTGCAGTCTCCTTCCATACTCTCAGCCGTGTATAGAGTAGAGAAGCATTGACTGTGTTGCTGCACAAAAGTGAAAGCACAAAGACTCAGAGACAGAGACAGGGAGAGACTAAAGCAAACATGAATCAATAACAACACAATCACCAGGTTGGGTGGAGTAATGATTCGAGTTCTTAATGTAAGCCTTTAACCCTCATGCTAGGTTGGCCCTAGGAATCAATGTTTCTTAAATGGATGACTTCCAGCTGTACTGTTTTGTTTTTGTTTTTTTTTTTAATTTAACACAGTGACATACTTTGGTATGCCAGTTTTTCAATGTGGCATGTGATTTTATTTTGAACAACACAAAGTCTTTGTGTCTTTTAACATAATCATTGTCACTACTGATGGCATTAATTGTGACTGTCTTTAAAATGTTACTTTCAGATTGACATTGGCCTAAATTTATTTGGTTCGAGCACTGTATGAACAGGGCCAAGATCACAGACACACATTTTGCAGGGCCTGGCTAACTCGACTACATTCAACTGCCAAGGATTGCACTTCTAACCCAGCCTGCCAGTTTTTAAATGCATTCCTCTAATCTCAAGGTGTGTTTTGTAAAAGCATGTGAAGAAATCAATGGAAAATTGATTTTTCCTTTGGGAAAAACTCACTTTATGACTTATATTTCCTAAGTAACTGGCAACCATGCATATGGAAGTCATAATTAATTCATTCATTCTCAAACTTAACTATCTACAGGGATGTCAGGGTAAAGCAAATTCACATCAAAATATTGTCTATTCTTGATCAGTCAGTAACTAGACTGAAGTCTTTATCTGCAGACCAGAAAATAATGCTATTGGATAATATCTAATTGAGCTTTTCAGTCTTTCCCAGAGCATCCAAGGAAGAGAAAAATTATATTTTCTTACAAAGAACTGTATGCCTTATAATTAACCAGGAAACTTCTAGGATCATTTTCATTGGTTTTATAAACTATTAAGAGTGATCAAGTGAAGAAGGTGATTTTTTTTTTTTGTTAAGCCACACAGATACTGTCTTGAGTCGTAGGAGAGGAATTGGAAATAGCCACAGCAATCTGTACTTTCAGAAGCAGCAGTCATGCAGTCCTTCTTGTTATCTGCTGCTACTCAAGTTCAGATTTTGAGTAGCCTTTTGGTTCATTGTTTCTGGTTCCCAAGAATCAGAGTTCATAATTGTTCTTTTTTTTTTATTGTCAAGGTCCATGTACTTTTGTTTTTCAGGTTAGAACTATGCCGAGTTGAAGCCAATAGTAGAAATTCTTACATTTTCTGATTTCTGTTATTTTTTTAGATTATATCTTTCTTTTTGACTGAGTCAAGATTTTTAAAGAAAGGCACCAGGATTTACATCATGGACATTATTAGGAAGCTTCATGCAAGCCTTGACTTTACCATATGAATCATTCTGGGCTCATTTTATTTTAGTTTTCATATCTGTAAAAATTACACGTTGATTCACCTCCACTTTATCTCAGGTTCCTTGTGTGAATGAGATCAGATACACACATTAACCCAGAATTTTGTGTGCATGTAGCACACAAAATTTAATGTGATTGTTATTTGTTACTCTGGCCAAATTGCACGTGAAGAATCTTGAACCAAGTGCCTTTCAGACACCCTACTATTGCTGAGAATATAAATGACCCAGAATATTGTATGACACTCAAAGCACAACTGTGAAAACACATACTGTATACACTTTGTTTATTCACACATTCATTTACTGGTCACTATAAGACCAATACTACTAGGACAAGAAAAAGTATGCTCTAGCTTAATATAGGATAGACACATAATTGCAATACAAGCTAATTATATTTAGTAACTAATAGCATATATTGTAAAATTATTTTTAAACATTATCATAATAGAACACAATGACTTTTTAAAAGTCATATGAGTTTGGTAAATTTCAGTAGAATTTTTAATGAATTGTTACTTATTGTAGTATCTGAAGTGATACACATTTTAGTGAAGAATATAGCAAATGCATAAAAAGTAGAGATGAGGCCACCTTTGTAAATAAGTAAAATTTACTGCTAAAGTGGAATATGTCTATTCTAGACTATTGAAACATCCTAGCATTGAGAAGTTGAGGTAATCCTGGCTCATGGTGAGTACTAAGAACAGATATAAATGCTTTAAACAGCATATTTTTTAAAAGATGAGAAAATGAAACTTTCTGGATGTTTCCAGTAATTGTTCCAAACTGTCAAAAGAAGTAGAAAGAGGCTTAGAAGAGAGATCAGTGGCATAAATGCCTGCCTGGCAAACAGAAGTCCTGAGTTCAATCCCCAGTACAAGAAAAAAGAAAGAAAAGAAAAGTGGAGAGCAGAATATCAAGCTTGTTTTGTATCTATGGCTGTTTTTTCCAATAAACTGATTCTCAAACAACTTAAATGAGAATGACTTAATAAATGAAAATATGCATTATTTGAAAAATAGTTCTAACAAGAAACCTGAAGAGTGCAAAAGGAAGCCTGACAATCCACATAATAGAAAATAGTTATGAACTGAAAGATCTAATATAAAAAATCGTGTATTGCTCACTCCCTAAGAGGGAAATTCATGGATTGCATTACAGAGGGATATTCCAAGATAGTAATCTCGTGGATTTTTCATGTTTCTGGATTTATACTTTGCCATGACTATTGGAATAAATCACATTTAGAATCAATCTGACTATAATTATAAACGCATTTGTAAACCTTAATTCCTTCTTTTGTAAAAATGGTAACAATAATGGAAATAAAACATGATAGGTTTTTTTTTTGTTTTTGTTTTTGTTTTTTTTGTGAACAGCACCAAAAAAATCAATAGTCATTAAATTATAGTTTGATTTACTTTTTTTTTAATTTACTTTTTTAAAACATGTATTAGTATTTGACTTTTTCCAGTACTGGTATTTGAATCCATAGCCTTTGTTCTTTATTGTGTTACTAGCCCCCACATATTTTATTTTTTATTTTGCAATTGGGCAAAATAAAACTAGGTCACTGACAGACCTAGTTTCCAAGGCTAACATTGAACTTGAGAGGCTTCTTTCTCAGCCTTCAAGAACACTGTCATTACAGGCGCATGCTACCAGGTTCCCGTGGTAAGAAAACAGCAAGATTACATGTGTTGAATACAAATTCAGAGTTTATGCAAAATTTAAAATCTAAACATGCTATTTTTAACGCACTTTTTTCCTAAGTCCTGATCCAAAAACAGACCTGAGTATACTAGTTACAAAGATATGAAAACAAAAAATAAAACAAGTATTCTTGAGCAATTGGCCATCAGCAGATGTAGAGCTTCCTGTCTCCATCTGCATAACAAACCTCATATCTAAGATAGGGCTTGCTGTCTTCTGCTGTCAAGAAGGGCAGATTAGAATTATTATAGGCCAACCTTCTTTTCTCCATTGTGTGTGTGTGTGTGTGTGTGTGTGTCCACACTATCTCTTATCTTGGGCAAATGACACATGATTTTTCAGTCAGTGGATTCTGATTTAAATCATTTTGCTTTTTTAGGTTTGTCTCTTTGCAGGTTAAACTTCTAAGTTCAGTCTCTCATTCTATAAAACATTCCTCTGGAATGTTAAGATGCATAAGGTGGTAGGCTCTCTGGTCCATTTCTGTCTGCATAGATTATATCAGCTTCCACTGGTGCTGTAACAAATTACCTACTCTGGAGGCCTCTGGAGTGCTGAGCCCAAGGTATCTCCTAGATGGCATTCATCATGGGAGCTCTTGGCGGAGATGCCGCTGGCTTCGTTTTTCTGTCCTTGTCTTCTATGGGCTCCCCGCATGCCTTGGCTCCTGTCCTCTGCCATCAGCCCAGTAGCTTCATATCATATTTTCTTTCCCTTCAGTCACTGCGTCTTCTCATTTTCACCGTGTGGCTTCCCAGCACTGGTTCTACAGACGCTTGTGCTTATGTTAGCTAATCCAGCATCATAGCCCCAGCTTAAGATCCTTAACTTGTGAACATCAGCAAATTCTTCTCCATCAAGTTACAGCGATATATCCATTATTCTGTGGACTGAAACACAAACTCTTTTTTGTTGTTGTTGTTATGTATTTAGTACATGGTCTACAGGGTCTCACTACACAGATCAGACTCATAGTAATCCTCCTGTTTTCAGTCTCCCAAGTGCCGAGCTTACAGGCACATGCCACCACGCCCAGTCTCAGTCCCCATCTCAACATGCCCTGGGGGCTGGGCCAGCACAGCACTCCAGGGATCAAACCCAGTCCCCACGTCTGCCTAAGCAGGCATTTTAATCACTGAGCTATCTGGCCCGCCCTTACAACACTTTTTTGAAAGCTATTTTTTATCTACTACAGAGAGTCTGAAGGTTGAAGCTATATCTCCCCTCAAGACTATAAAGGTCATGTTAAGGGAAAGATTCAAATTTAATTTTATGTTTTCTAAGCATGTTTTGAAGAGCATATAGGACCAGAAGTTTTTATTGGGTTGCCCCCCTGTGGTGGACTCTGTACAGAACTGTCATGGTTTGTGGAACTGGGTAATGCCTATTTTATTAGGTAGCTTGATTTATCTACACGTCACGAAAGGGGAAACAATACCACTGAGACAAATTGTCAAGGCCAGCCTGCTGGTAGTAAAATCAAGAATCTTGAATAAATCTGCCCACTTCAAAGGTCCACTTTATTTTTTTAAAATAATTTTATTAAGAAACAAATAACTATGAGAGTTTCAAAACTGATTACCAGCACATAGTTTCAATAATAAATACATTGCATTTTGTTGTCTTAGTGGTTATTCATTGTACAAGATGTAGACATGATATCCTATCAACAGACACTACTAAAAGTACATTTTATTAACTACATTACATTCAGCCTAAAATTCCTATAATTTAGCTTGAATAATTTAAAGGGATTCTAAAATTTATGTATAACCACAGAAGACTCTACGGTTTATAATGTCACTAGTTCATTGTGTATTTTATGTGTGATTTTATTCTCTTAAAATAGTAGTGGAAAACTCTAAAAATTCTTATACCCATTTAGCTATTAAATGTGTGTGTGTGTGTGTGTTGATATAGAAAAGGCTCATTTTTATTTCATAATATAACATAATTTTTTCTAAGATTTACAGAAATCTTAGAAGACATGTAATCAATGTTAAAAAGAGTTAATGTGTCTTGAACTTGGTGACACACCTGTAATCCCAACTACATAAGAGGCTGAGGCAGGAGGATCTCAAATTCAAGGCCAGCCCAGACAACAAACAGCCCAGTGAAACCACGTCTCCTAAATGAAGACAAAAAATGGCTGAGGATCTAGTTCAGAGCCTGAGGGTTTTCCTAGTATATATGAGTCCCTGGGTTCAATCCTCTGTACCATAAAAATCCCTAAAAATTATTAAAAGAGATGGAGATAAGGTTTGCATTTGAGTGAATCAAGCGTATACTCCAAGATGATATTACTTAATCATGTTTTATGTTTCAGTAGATTCATCTCAGCATACAAATTACACAGAATTGTGATCTAACATTGAAAAAAGATAAGTAAACATTAGACCTTAGGAATTTAGCAATTCCAGTATGATCTCCAGTCAGAAAGAGAAAAATCATGAATAAATTAAGGTCATTATGATAAGAATGGAGTAAAACAGTTTTTAGATTACCAGTCATGATTATCAAATGTCCTGTCTATATATATTTATGTATTCTATTAATATTTCCAAAAAGAGTAATACAAAATGAATGCATCTTTGGAATGAATGATCCATTTTTCTTAAAGCAGGTATGTTCAAAAGATAGTGGAAATTAAAATATTATCTCTCAAGTGAGAGTGCTCCTATAATAATGAAAACTATGAGTAATCTAAGAGCTGAAAATTGTGTCTTTGTTCTCTTTAGATTTGCTCTTAATCTCGTATCTTATCAGAAAAATAGAAGTTGTGTTCCAGGTAAAAAAAAATCTATACAATGTCATAAGCATACACTGTTCCTAAGGGAACTATAATACCTACCAACATTTAAACTGTGCTTCCAATTTCTCTTTGGTGCATTGGTGGAAAGGATTGGAAGGTTGGTACTAGGAGACACATCTGCTTCAGCCTCCCTTCTCTGCCAAGCAAGCTTTTCTGTCTTTAGCTTCTTTTGATTCAGAGAAAAGAGAGGAGGGAAAAGGGTAACAAACTGAAAATCACTACCCTGGCACTTTATAGCTAGCTGGCTGACAAATACACAAACGTATTTAAAATTAGAAGCTGCTAATCTCAAATATTGAATTCTAAATTCAAGTAACACAGTATAGAAGTGAACTGGAATGCGGCAGATGTGTTTCGATTTCCAAATCTTCTGTTGCCTTCCTTTTCCAACTTACATTTTAAGATGCCTTTAAATTCTGAGAATTTAAATGAGTCGAATGTAAAATCCTCCAAAGCATCCTGAAATTCACATGGAGTTCACATGGAGCAATGGATTTCATTTCACCTTGATGTTTAATTCATATCAAAAGAAAATAATGCAGTTGACTTCAGTAGACTGTTGTTTTAGTTTCTTGATTTTTTATGTGTGTTCAGGTTCATGTGCTCACAGAATGCATTTAAAGACATCAGAATGGTTTTGTTTTATGTGTCTACAGGCTTTGTTTCTTCTGTTTTGTTGGTGATCAAATCTCATTTATTTTTATACTAGGAAAATAATCATTTCTCAATGCAAATTTAATTGAATTTATAAATATGAATTCTTATGTTACTTAAGAGATTACCTAGACATTTTTCCCAACGGGCTTGCATTATGCTCACTGAAGAAAGCAATTAGAGTGAATGTGAGTCCTGTGATCTGTCCTAAATCATACAGAAGAGGGCTGTCAAAACTAGGAAATGGAACCGAACACTTGACAACTAGTACTTATTTTCACCAAAGATGCTCCTTCTTTGTATAACTCTTTCATCACAGTTATCAGGAATTGACATTGTAAAGAATTAAATGTTTTTGATCACTACTAATTGTATTATTCGGGATTATCAGAATCGCTTGATTGACTGACAGAGTCACAACTCATAGGGCAGACCTGTACCTATTTACTACTCATTTTTCTAAGGAGGCAAATGGCCCTGTGTCGTTCTTATTACATTATACTACTATTTACAGAGGCCACAAAGCAGGATCTCAGCAGATATATCCACTTCTTTTTCTGATACTCAGGATTGAATAGGAGGACTTTGCACTGAGCTATCTCCTCAGACCTTTTAAATTTGGCATAAGGTTTCCCTAAATCGCAAAGTCACCCAAGCTGGGCTCTAACTTGTGGCCCTCCTGTGTCAGCCTCCCAGAGTGCTGGAGTCACAGGCCTGCAACAGCAGGTGCTGCATCATCAAATCCTCATCTAGTAGCTTTCACTGGAGGCTATGGTCTTCCTTAATTATTTGCTTAATGTATCACTTATAAAATAATGTTTGGATTTTAAAAAAAATACACAGATCCAGGCTAATACAACAAAAAATCTTTAGAAAGGAATGTAGAAATAAATTTTCATTCTGACTGGGAATAATATCAAGTTGTATAAAGAACTAAATATTTGAGTCTTCAATTTTCATAAATCAACTTTCCTTAAACTTCAAATGGAAAATCAAGCAAATATAACCTGTCAGTCTTAGTAATGTGAGGGAAAATATGAACGTATTTCAAGCAATATACTTTTAGCTGCATGTTTAATACAAAAATGAAGAGAATTGCTTAATCATTTTTTTCTTAAATGATTTAAAGTATATGGGCATAGGTTTGGGGCAATTGTTCTGTAGAAACATGTGATGGTAATAACTATTTTAGGAATTGGGAATGCAGAAGATTGATGGCTTGCTAGAAGAATCTTTGTGAAAGGTGTGTGGAGTGACTCAATAGTGAAGCAATTGTTTCAATTACCGTTTTTTATTTAAAAGGAAAACAAAAAAACTTTGCTTTGGCAACATGCACCACGGAAAGGTATATCTATTGGCAAGTGAATTTCAATTGCCTCCAACGTTTTAGTCTCATATCAAACAGTTCCTTCTAAGAAAAATGAAACCTATTGTCTGTACTCTTCTTTTAAAGATTATGATCAAATTAAAAATTCTTTTAAATACCCAAATAAAACTATATTTTGATGAAAATTCTAGCCTGGTAAGCAACGGACTCATAAATATATCCCCAAAGCCAATGGACCAGTTCCAAAGTTGAGATCCATAGACACATGTTCATAGAGCAAAAATATTGTCTGCACCCGCACTGCTTGCAAGCCTCCTACCTCACAAACACACAGAATTCCATGGTTCAAGCCAGTTTAGCTGTGAGCTCACTTTCGGTTTTATTGTGAACTAGGCTTAACTAGGTGGTCCTCACTTAGGTACCACGGGATTTTAGTCATATGACACCTGATTCAGGTCACCTGAAACTTCTACTGCACTTACCAGACAACATGCTATCTTTACTCACATGATAAATGCCTCTGTGTTCCTCTGTCAAGCCATGTTTTTTTGAAGGGCAGCCCAGAACTTTGTATAAGAATAAGAAAACAGTTTGCTAGTTAGTTATCTTTAGGTCATTTACATAATTTGTGTGAAATAAAAGTTTGGGGTCCTGACCTTCAATTACTAACGATTTAATGGCAGTGATATGGTATTTTACTCACCTCAAGGCCCCTCTAAGCATGCCCATAAAGTTGGCTGTGGCTTAAGTCAGCTTATGACTTCAAACAGTAAGACACATCTACTGCCCACACAGTGTCAATTGTGTTAATGCTCTGTGAAAAGGTGATATGTGTGTTGTCATCGCTTGTGTCTAGTTGTCCACCAAAAGCCTCATGCAGTCATGGGGCAGCTGCTGGAGATTGTGATTGATTCTTGACCTGATGCTGATATTATGGCTGTGAGTGCCCTGGGGTAGATCCATCTGCATTATAATGTGAGGAGAGCACAGAGGCTGGCTAGCTGCCTGAATCACTGCCACTCCTTTTGCTCTTCTTTTTTTGCCACTTCCATGAACTATTGTTCTCTGCCATGTGCTGCCCTGCCTTTTCGCCAGCTCAGTATGGACTAAAGCCTCTACTAATTGTGAGCTAAATAAACCTTTCCTTTCTTCATTTTGTGTGTCAAATGTTTATCCCAGTCATGAGAAATGCATATGTAAATGTATGCAAGTTACAATGAATCCATGGTGGCCATCTTGAAAGTTGGCTACCATTGGACTTTAAAAGATGAGTTGACGGCCAATATTGAAGAGCTGGAAAATTTTTGCACTAAGAAACAATGCATAATTCTAACTTCTCTTGGATACATTATGTTCAGCAATATTCACCCATCTTTGATTAGTAGCTGCCTCTTTCTTGCAAGGTTAGACTCCCCATTTCACTTCATGTATCCAAACATTGCTTTTGGATTTGAGACTTCCATGTGCTGTCAGTGTAAAGTAGTGCTTTTTAAAAATGATACATATTTTCATGACCACTCAATAGAATTAGGTGTATAACATCCTAAATTGTATATGTTATAATTTTAAATTTGTGCATTTGCCCTTTTAATTTTTCACCATTTCTTTTAAGAGAAAATATGAGTCTTTTGGTGTTCTAAAATATTTATTTATTTATTTATCTATCTATTTGTTGGATATAAGGTTTCACTACACAGTTCAGACTTATAGTGATCCTCCTGTCTCAGCATTGCCAGTGCTGGGAGTGCAGGCATGCACCACCATGCCCATCGAGGTCAGCAAGGTGAGCCCAAGGTTCTGGGGCTGGCATGGTTTGCAGTACCATGGACTGAACTTGGGCTTTCCAAGCAGGCAATTAGACCCCTAAGCTATCTCCCTAGCCCAAAATATGAATTTTTAATTTGGTAAAAATAATGTTTACTTTATCAAAACATGAAAAAAATTACAAAGCTGTATTTTCTAATTATGGTCATTCATATTTACTTTCACACAATGTACTTTATCATTGTGATATATGCATTTTTGATCTAATTATATTATTTACAGTTGGTTCTGTTTATGGACATTACCTCTTCATAATATAACAAAAAAGCAAGTGAACAAGTAAGAAATTCTCACAGTAAATATTTTATGGGCCATATTCTACAGATTTTCAGAGCTGTTTGATATGGTCAAGTATTTAAGAAAAATAAGGACTTGCATGTGTGAAAAAAAAATCACAATGTTAAAATAATCTCTCATAATGCTAAAAGTAATTTACAAAGAGTTCATATTTAATCTTAGAAGAAATTTCACTTACTGCATTCTGTATTGTTCTTCATATATTTATACCATACAAATGTTAAACATCTCTACATATTTCTTTAGCTACCAACTATGAAATAATAGCTACAAAATAAGTTTTCTTTTATAAATTATAAGTATTTCTAATTTCATGTGACTATTGAGAAAATGTAGTTTAAATAAAACTGACAAGGTAATTGAATGTCTTACAATAACCATATGTTAAAATCAGTCAACTAAAAACTTAATGGATAATCATTTAGCAACAAATTTTCACATATAATCTTAATTTTATTAGGGAATATAGCTCAAAAATTCTATTTTTTCATGTATCCAAATATATTGTTTATTCTAAATAGGATAAGGTTTTCCTGAGAAAACAAATGTATTAAATGTTTTATTCATAAAACTTTTATTTTCTGATAAAATTAAATGAAATTTTATGTGAAGTGCACTTTGGCTGAATTTTTACAAATAAGTTCATTTATCTCAATTTTACATCCTTTAAGAAACTCTAGTCTTGTTTCCATTTTTTTCCTTCATTTCTCATTTTCACTTTTCCCTTTTTCACTTTCCCTCTCTCCTCCCTCAATCCCTTTCCTATTTGAATGCTTTCTTTGTACTTCACAATATTTGTTATACACTTTGGTTATTATTTACATTTTTGGTTTCTCACACCAGACAAATGATGCAATATTTACAGATATATGTCCGTTTATTTCACTGAAGAGTACAGTGTCAAGGTGCATGCATTTACCTAGAAAAATCTCAAGCTTGCCTTTCTCTTTGGCAGAATAGTAGTCCATTGAATAACAAAGCCACATCTTCCTTAATCATTCATCAGCCTCTCTTCTTAAACATTTGGGCTGATTTCAAGATTTGGGTATTACAAACTGTGACACTACAAGCAGGAGTGGAATGATGCCCTTAATTATTTCAAGAAGATGCCAAACAGAAAAATAACTGCGTCAAATGGAGTCTGTAGTCCTAGTTTTTTGAGGAATCTGCACACTGATTTCCATAATGGTTGTAACCAGACTACACTCCCATCAACAGTGAAGAAGGGTTGATATCACAGTCTCACCAGCATTGGTTATTGGTTGATTTCTTGATAATAGCCATTTTTCTGTGGTGAAATGAAATCTCAGAGTTATTTCAATTCGCATTTTACAAATTATCAGCGATGTTGAACGTCTTTTCCTCTATTTATTTGCCACTTCTATTTCATCCTCTACAAAGAGTATATTCACTTTACATGCCCCATTTTGGGCTGGGTGTTTGAATTTGGGAAGGTGGGCCTTTTTTTTTGTTTTGCATTCTTTATATATACTAGACAGTAGTTGTTTGTCAGAGGAAAAGAGGTAATATTTTTCCCCACACTGTGGGTTGTCTTTTCACTCTGTTGGTGGTTTTTCTTACTGTGCAAAAGCTTTTGAAGAATACGAGATCCCAGTTGTTCTTTGTGATAAAACCTCTGCAAGTGAGTTTTTGTTCATAAAGTGTTTGCCCACACCAGTGTCTTCAAGAGTTCTACCTATTCCATCTTACAGAAGATCTATGTTTCTGTTTTAACATTTAGATCTTTGATTCTTTTCAGTTTTAGTTTAGTGTATGGTGAAAAATATAGGTCTAATTTTAATCTTTGCTGTATGAAAATCAATTTTTTTTTCAGCACCACTTTTTGAAGAGGCTATCGTTCTTCTAGTGAGGGTTTTTGTCAACTTTACCGAAGATAAAGAGGCTAAATAGGCTGAAAGTTGTTTCTGCATCTTCTAATCTGTCAATATCCTTTGATATGTTTTCCGCCAGTATCATGTTGTTTATTTTACAGTATCTTGAAAGTATAATTTCAAGTCAGGGATTGTGATACCCCTGCATTGCATTTGTTGTCCAGAATTGCTTTTACTATTCTGGGTCACTTTTGGTTCCAAATGAATTTGATGATTGCTTTCTCTAAGTTTCTGAGATGTGTTGTTAAAATTTTGCATTAAATCTATTTAACAATTGTGGATATATAGCCATTTTCACTCTATCGGTTCTCCCTACCCAAGAGCCAGGGATATCTTTCCATTTTTGATGTCCTCATTTATTAGAGTACTGTAGGTTTCAATGCAGAGATCTCTTACTTCGTTTCTTATATTGATTCCTAGGAATTTCATTTTTTGGAAGCTTTTGGAAAGGTGTAATTTCTCTAGTTTCTCTTTCAGTGAGTTTGTTATTTGTGTGCAGAAATGCTATTGATTTTTGAGTCTTGATTTTGAATCCAGCTAAGCTACTGAATTTGGTTATTAAATCTAGAAATCTTCTGGTAGAGTTTCTGGGGTCTTCTATGTAGAACATTGTGTCATCCACAAATATTGATAATTTAACTTCTTTTCTTTTCCTTGTTCTTTTAATTTTTTCTCTTGTCTGATTCTTCTGGATAATGCTTCTAGAATTATATTAAGTAAGGTTGGTGGCAGAGAACATCCCATAGGTGCTTCCAATAATTAAAGAAGGGAAGAGAAATTCAAAGAAAAATGGGAATGCAAAAAAAAAAAAAAATGAATCAAGTTGTGTCATGTACAGGCACAAATGTCCTATGATGAATGTGATCATTATACAAACCTAAATTGTACCAATAAAAGTAATTTTCATTTTAAAATAAGAAATGCAGTCTCTTCACAGAATAATGAAGGCAAAATTTTGTTAAGAGTAATAACAGAAAAGAATCTGAATGTTCTTTGTTCGCAATACCTAATCACATTGTCATTTTTAAAATGTTAGGTATCATCTCTGGAAATGAATTTAACTGTCTATCAGGATGATTTCTTAAAGGGTAACAATAGGTAAATAGTCACAACAGATAGGTTGGGTACAACACCATGAATAATTGGATTAATGTATTTATTTCTTAGTTTTCTCATCTGTAAAATGAGGTGCAACAGCGTCCAAATTGTTAGACTATTCTCAGATCTATAAGTATTAATGTATCAAAAGACTTCCTAGGGGCCGGGAGATAGCTCAGTAGAATAAGCGCTTGCCTGGCAAGTGCAAGGGTCTGAGTTCAATCCCTGGTTCCAGAAAAAAAAAAAAAAAAGCCTTCCTAAAGGGACTAGCATGTTACTGTGGTAACCTTTTCATCCTCATCATTGTCACTGTTATTGTGACTGCATAGTTTTGTCAGTTTTCAGTTGTCTTTTGTATAGAAAGGCAAAAAATGAAAAAGATGACATAATCCAAAATTTTCAAACCTTATTTTAATTAACTATGAACCTTAGAAATAAAAATAAAAGAGTAGGTAGACAGATGGGACAGTGTCTTTTAACTAGGGGTAGATGCTACGGTTTGTGAGAAAGGAAGTAAAAATTGGACTCTATTGTAGATGGTCTTGCTGGATTATAATTGGCATTTTTCAACAAAAGTGGAAAATTTCTAATCCTTCGACCAAATTGTCCAGTCAGAACTTCTAAAAGAACTACTGGTCACAGACTCTACCCTGAAATGAGAGTGCAGGAGCATGTGTCTGTCACAAATGCCACAAGACTCATTGCTTTTGTTCTTGGAATTTTCACGAGGAAAGGTGTGTATCACTAATTTTCCAGAGTTATCTGATCCCTGAGCTTCAAATACCTTTCAAAATGATATAATTATGAGGGAATATATTTAGTTTTCTGAGTAATGTGTGATATAATCTGTCTCTCTTTAAATCAGTCAGAAAAATAATTTGAAACCAAAAGATCATCAGGCTTCTAACAAAACAATTTTCTTTTAAGTATTGGTAAATATTTCAGAAAAGAAAGAATGGCTGGATTAAAAAACATTTTAATGTAGGGCATCTCCAGATCTGTCTTTTTAACAACACTAAAGGTAGTATTGTGTTGTCATTGAGATCATTAGCAGTGATGTTTTATCATAGATCTCTGTGATTTTTGCACTTAACTTGGAAGAAGTCCAAGATTTGGATAAGATCTATCACAAACCTCACTTCTCATTTACTTACTTATGTGAATTAGTTTTCTGACATCTAACATCTCTATGCAAAGAATAAAACTTTTGTTTTTGACTATCTTATAATAGTAATTCAAGAGAACGGCCAGATAGCTCAGCGGATTAAAGTGCCTGTTTAGGCACATGCAGTGACAGGGGTTCAATCCCTGCTGGCCCTGGCCCTGCCGCTGGAGCATGCTGAGAATGTGAATGAGAGTGGCATGGTGGTATCCGCCTCTAATCCCAGCTGTTGGGAAGCTGCAAATAGGAGAATCACTATGAGTCCAATCTAGTAGCGAGACCCTGAATACCCTGTAGATCCCTCCCTACAAT
>NDGM011078331.1:0-12507 GCA_002564305.1 Octomys mimax
GGGAGGGAGGGAAGAAGGGAGGGAAGAAAGTAGGGAAGGAAGGAGGAGTGCTGGCTTTAATGCTGGGTCCCAATCAGCTTCAGTTTAAAGGTCACAGTGGGACAAAGGAATACAAAATGAGAAATGTGTTCTGTTGATGCTGGCACAAAAACCTTCCGGACCCCTACACTGGAGATGACCTGCATTGATTCCAAGACTACAACGTCACAATGATACACATACTATCCTGTCCAAGGGATATTTAAGCTCCTACGGGTAGGCTGGAGCTTGTGCCATCTATGCTGGGCACAGTGCACAGTTCCCACTGGAACTGGATCCTGCCAGAAGCCTCAAGAGCATTTTTATGGGAAATGCAGGTTTCACCGACACATTGTGGACTCCATTCAGAGTAAAAAATTGGATGGAGATATTAGGACATCTGTCAGGCACCCCACGTGGAGCCTGATTCTCTCAGTGGGCAGAAACCAGCAAGATATCTTTATAAAGTAGAAGCAGGGAGAAAAGGAGATCCAAAAGTACCCTAGCCCCATCCTTGTCCCTAAATAACAATAACCGACAAGAACACCTGCTCTACTCTGGAGTTGACGCTAAGTGCTCACACACTCCACGGGAGGCCTATCAGATGGGCCCTAGTACACCTCCCAATTTAGAGATGAGAGACTTGGGGCTGAATGGGGTCAAATGCCTCAGTCACACAATTGCCATGGGATGTAAACCCATATCTATCTGATTTCAAAGCCTGGATCTTTTTATTTTCCTTCTTATTTTTGGTAGGACTGGGATTAAACCCTGGGCTTCATATATACTAGACAAGTACTCCACCAGTGAACTACATTCCCCAGCCTTTTTTTCATTTTATTTTAAGACAAAGGTTCCTTATGTTATCTAGGCTAGTCTCAAATTTGCAATGCTCCTGCCTCAGCTTCCCAAATAGCTGGGGTTACAAGTATGTGCCACTGATCCAGCTTGGACTTTTAGTGAGTATGCTACAGTTTGTCCCAAAAAATAATGTTTTAATTAGTTCTCAAGCTAACAGTTGGGCTCCCTGTGCCATGTGCAAACTATATGACCTTCAGAAGTAATCTAAACTTCATGATCGTTAGATTTCTTGTCTCTAGAATGACAAGTATTACTGGAACACAGTAAGAATGCCTGCTAAGCATTTAAGATGGTCCTGATAGAGTGAACTAGAGGTGGGTCCAAGTTTTAGACCTATTACTAACAGCAAAATCTCAGGAAAAAACCTTAATCTTCCCAAGCTTTCGTGACCCCATCTGGAACATGGAGACAATACCAGGGACTTTACAGAGCTACTGTGATACCGGGAGGACTTGATGAGATAATGTATGGAAAGTCCTTAGAATAAACAGTTCTGGGCACACAGAGGGTGCTCAATAGATGAGGGCTTTCATTAGCAGTTGTTTGAACTGTGTGTAAGGAACTGGCATAATTTCTCGTCACTTTAGTCAAATTTAATTCAACAAATGTTAGACCTACCAGGGCAAACCATTGTTTCAAACAAACAAAAAAGCAGCCATCATCCTGTCCTCAATGAACCTTGGCAGTTTGGCCAGATACAGGGAACAAGGAGGTAGACCTGACAAGGTAACTTAGGGTCCTTGTGTACCAGGCTTGAATGTCAAGTTCAGGAGAGGCCATTAATTCTGTGCACACTGGGATGCTATTGAAGTCTCAGCAAGCAAATTACATCATCCAACCTATGCTTTGGAAGAATTCCACCCTCTGTGGAGAAGGGAATGCAGCCAGCAAAACTAAAGACAAAGGAATCAGTAAGATGCTACTGCAATAGTCCAAGCAAAAGTCTATTAGGGGTGACAATGAGGACAGAACAATGGACATGGGTACAAGTGTTATGTGAGGTATAAGTCAACATGGCAGGGAAGCAGAAGGAGAGTTTTAGATTACTATTTTCTTGCCTGGAAGGGTAAAGAAAGTGGTAGTTTCTTAAATAAAATGAGGAAGGTGGCCAGGGGAAAGTGGGAGTTAAAGTCAGGGAAATGAATGAAATCACATAGAACGAGGACATGATGTTTCAAGGACCTAAAACAAAGATGGCAATCACAAAAGAGTGGGAGTGACAATCAAAGAGAGGCAGGGGGAAAACCAAGTACCCATGATACAAAAAAGAACAAAGTAGAAGCTGTCCAGAAAGAATGTGGTAATTAATCATATACAATGGCAAGGTGGAAATCACTGCATTTGTTGACTGAATATAATAATCAGAGGCTTTGAAGATAGTCATTTCAGTACTACTGTTGGGGCGGGGGGAAGAGACAGTGAGTGTCAGAGAGAGCTGGTCAGGAGGTAAGAGGTAAGTAAAGCAGAGATCTGAGAGACATTCACTTAGGCAATGGAGGAGTTGTCAACTTGGCACAGAGCTTGGGAACATGCACCACCATTCAGCCAATAACTGTCTTCTTTAGGGATCCGAGGCAACCATGCAAATTAGCATGTGTAGGCCAGCAAAACACACACTTGACAGATCTTCTGGAGCCTAATCTTTAGGATTGGGATAAGACTGTTAGGATTCGATTTCCTAAAGGTATCTTTAAGACAAGTGAGAAGGCGGTAGAAATGGTCCTGCCAGGGCTGCGAAGCAGCATGCACAGTCTAAATAGAGAACAAAATAAGCCAAGTAGGAGAACAAAATGTGCTTGACTAGGAGAAAGAAGAAACTGACTGTGCAAGAGAGGAGAAAATCCAGCACAACACACAGAATGAGTGTTAAACACATAATCCAGAGAACAGAAGAATAAAAACAACACAAGCCACTTGAGGGCAGTAACCATGAACAGGAGCTGTTTCACTAGTTATCTGTATTAGAGAAACACAACAGCTGTGTGCCTTCAGGTACTGAAAAGATGCTGTTCTCACTAACTGTCTAAAAAGTCAAATCACAAACGAGACTCTGTGATAGGGCTCTGGGTTGCAAGTATAATGTCAAAGAGCCTTTGAGTGAAGGTGGAAGGAAAACAATTTTTAAGGGAAAATCCTTCCATTTGCCAAGAATTCCAACAGAAAGGAAGTAGGACTGATTGGAAAACTCATGCTGTCTTCCACTGGAACAAGCCATTGCAGGCTACATGGAAGGCAACTGAAAGTACAGAACTATGACTGAAGAGACACAGACCTTAGAGTTATCAAGAACTTGAGATCTGCAGCCATAAACTGATTTGGATCCGTATGCCAAATGCCTATCGAGCAGCTTGTGGACATTGGTGGTGAGAATGTCAATGAGGTTTCCTGTCCTCACTAAGCTTCTGCTGCAAAAATAAGAACTCTTAGGGAGAGAGAGCACAAGCATGCTTGTATGTATGTATGTATGTATGTACATATACATACACACACATGCACATGTGCACACACACTTAAAGAGTCTTCAAAACGTCAGACAAGTCCCAGTGGTATACATACTCACTGACATTCCAAATGAAGCGCAGCATTAGGCCTGCCTGTCAGCTCTCATCCCACCCTGCCCATGGTTCTTCCTTCCCAGCAAAGGCCTTCACTTTATCCTATACAACTTTCCTATTTCTTCCTACCTGTGGCACTTATGCTTAGCAGCATAGCACTGTGGCAAAGAGCCTCTTGAGCCACAGTGCCTGGGCTCAAGCCCTCGTTGAGCCACATAACCTTGGATAAGTGGCTCAATCTCTCCATGCATCAGTTGCCTCAAACATAAGAATAATGATGGTACCTACTTCTTGGTGTGGTTTAAATGAGTTACTTTGTGTAAAATGCCTGGAATGGAGACTGGTACAGAGTTGTTGCCCTGGAAAGACAGGCTGTTGTTACCGCTCTGCCCATCTGAAATTTTTTCTACTTTCCTCTCCACTGATCCAAATTCACTATCTTGTGAGGAGTGAACTCAAATATGTTACTTTCCATCACTACACTGATAATCTCAGTTCCAGCACAGTAACTGAGGGCCTATAGTGTACTGCACTCCAGGAAAACTGGGATAAATAAGACCTAGCCTTGTCTTAGAGATCCCAGTCCATACAGGAGCATAAACAGACATTCACAAAAGGATCATTATTCTCCATCTAGTAGAAACTGTGAATTAGCATTACCCATTAAGTGCCCTTCATCAGATTTTACCTTACTCTCCTAACTTTCCTAAAGCAGTTGAGTGTCTAATTTGTACTATGCTATTATGCAGCAAAAGCATCTGCTTTGTGTTCTCTGAATAGTTTCCATAAATCAACTTCAATATGCTCAATTTGATGGAGAAGTGCCCATTTTGGGACTTAACCTTATAATTCTGCCGCTCAATCACCTTTTACCAACAGGTATTTGGCAACTGCATATTAACCTTTGTGGTTGACTGGGACATTTAAGTCCTTCCAGGAGAAAATTCCTAAAGCCTAGAAAGATGGCTTTCAGGTATGACATGACTTTGGACTACCTAATTATTGCTGAGTTCTTTCCATATCTTCTTGGTACATACAGAGGACATTCCTCATATCACCCAAGGTATTACTGTTACCACCCCTTATAGTTAATGAAATGGCATGTGAAGAAACACAACAGAACAAGAAAAAGGTGCAAAAAATTAGTTCTTCTAACAATTGGTAAGGCAGTAGGGACAGCCACACTGTAGTCTTCCACCATGTTTGAATGTCTGACACCATGAGTACATTTTCCAATTCACCCAAAAGGAAAAGAAAAACCACAGAGAGAAAAGAAGAGAGGGACCTCTTCCTAAAACAGCCTGCCCAGGCCACATCATCCCAAAAATTCAGTCTCACTGAGATCCCACTGCTCCTCCAAAACTTGCAACTTGACTAAAAATGAAAACCATCAGGGGCAGAACTAACACAAAAAATAGAGCCAACTAATTTTTGCCCTATAGAGTTTATACTGAAGCTTTGCAGAAATGCACTATTTCAGCAAAAGCTTAAATAAGGCATTGCCCTGATCTAGGAGGAAGGAGGAAAGACCTAAAGAAATGTACCCCATGCTGGCATGGGAGGGAAGACTGCTGGGGTTCATTTTATTTTTAAACCTTTAACACATGGATTTCTGTTACTACTCTGCTATTGTGAAGTTCCAGAAAATAGAGGCTCAGAGAAATAGTCAAGACATTCAAAGCTTGAGATTTTGGTTTATGTTGTTGTTGGTTAAAAAGGAAAAGAAGCACCAGGTAGTCTCCAGATTAACCTCACCACAATCCCAGCCCAAAGAAGAACTTCATTCTGTATACCCTCTCCTGATCTCACCAATTCATGTGGCACAGAACTCTACTATGCCTTATTCATAGAAATGCTAAAATCAAGATTCTTGATAAATCTAAAATAATATAGTATGCTCAACTGTTAAAAATAGTCAATGGTATCCCACCCATAAAACAGGTCCTAGCATGAGGAGCAATCACAGTAAAAATCATTCTCACATCCAGTCTCAATGAAAATCCCCCACTGATTCAGCTCCACCTCTGAGCACTTCATTCAATCCACTGGTAAGTTTGGGGTCAATTTGCCTAGCACAGTGCAGAGGCATCCACAGTTTCCTCAGTGGTGTGAAGAGTGAGTAACAGCACAGTTAATCAACACGTGTGAATAAGAATCTGTGATACTGAAAACAGTGCAGGGAGGAACTTGAGAAGAAATCTGAGGTCACTAGATGGCAAAGGTGGCATCCCCAGGAAATGCCTTCCCCTACCAATTAATTTGGTAACTATATGCCAATAAAACTGTAGGAGCTGCTAAGCAGTTTCATTACTGCCTCTTACTTATTGGATTTCTAATTCATTATAGTCTAACATGTCCAGGGTCACCTACATCCAACAGGTGGAGTGAATTTCTAAAACGATGCTGTAGGCTTTACCTACTGAGCTGCCCTTGATAGAGTAGCCGAGTCCAACAGAAACAGCACACAATGAGACAAACGATGAAAAAATTGCTGATTCCAATCCCAAACTAACATGGAAAAAACATTAAAGTTCCCCCAAAGATAGAAATATTCCAATTCCATATTCCAGGTAATAGATACATGGTTTTGTCTCTACTGACTTTTTTAATGAAAATCTTATTAAACAATCTGTTGGGACACAAAGAGTAACAGCACATATAATCAATGGAACCCCATTTGATGCCCTAGAGAGGTATTTCAAACTACCAAAGGTAAAACAGAAATCTTCCAGGACAGTAAACAATACAACCACATTCTGGGAAAAAGCACTGTGCGTAAATTAAGTTGATTAGTATTTATGTAGTACCCAGGCCTTAATACTGAGCTACCCCAGTTAGACAGTGTTCTGTGACAAGCAAAAAGATGCAACGAGTCTTCCTGAAAAATAAGCAATTAATCACACTCTCCTTTAGATTAATTGCAATGCCTGAGATGTTCCATATCATTCTCCTTCTGCCCCTGAAATCCAACTCCCCCATGTACTCTCTGGTTTTCAGATCACTGTTGAACACCCCAAGTAAGCTCTCATTCTAATTGAGTCAGCCTAACACTACAAACCAGGACTAAAAGTCCCCACACATCTCCTTCTAGTTCAATTTGTGACCTTCAGTGCGCTGTGTGTGTCAAGGTTATACTGCCCACTAACCAACCACGCATCCTTTACCATTGGGCCGCCAGTCTTGACCTGCTCTTCGATCCCAAAGCAAAACCTTCCAGCCCTACTGGGCCATCTCAAAACCATCTGACAGCACATTCAACAGCTAGTTAGATTACTGCTTCTCCTACCAACATCCAGATTGCTTTGGGTGGTGAAGCAAATCAGTCTGAAATCCAAAAACCTCTGAAATCCACCTGAATCTTAAGCACAGATCTCAGTCAAGGGAATGAAGAGCAGCTCAACATCTTTCAACATAACCACTTCTCTTGAATTAAATCATAGCCCACAATCCTACCTCACATCAAATGCCCAACTCCCCATAAAAATCTTAAATCTTTTTAGGAACCTTACTGCTTCCCATGGGGAGACACCATCCCGGAACCAATACGACATCCCTTCAAATCTATATCTAAGCTACAAGCACAGTAAATAGAGAGTGGAAGCTGCCAAGGAGAAAATTGAATTTTGTTTGTCGTCTAAGTGGGCAGCAACTAATTACCCAACATTACCCCCAAAGCCTCAAAGTGAGGGAACCAGGGCATCTGGGCAATAACATAGCTGATCAAAACCTTCCTGGCAAACTTGCTCCCCCAAAAACAGAATGTCATCGAGCTCCCACATCCACAGGCTACTACTGCATTTTCAGAAATTCTAGGAAGCCAGGAGGAAGGACCCTCCAATCTAAGCACCATGCTAATGCATTTTTCAATAGCTTTTATAAGAATGGAGAAAGATCTAGTAGATCAAGAGGTTTACAGTGATACTTATATTTCTATTTTCTAGTCTCTTGGTTTGTTTGTGGTTTTCTTTTTCTTTTTTCTTTTTCTTTTTCCTCTAGAGCCCAGTTTCTGTGAATCTCTATCTCAACTATATCACACTCCCTCCTGGTGGCTCACAGTAACCGGGCTTTCTCTGCCCGCCTGTGCTCTCTGAGCTCAGAGAGGCTCAGCTGCCAGATCCCTGATCTTGCAGCATACTTGGAGAGGAGCCGAGCATCATCTCTCTGTTAGAGCTCTAGTTCAGCCACTTGCAGCTCAGTTAAACCCATCAGGAAACCTTTAGCTTATGAGACACGGTTTTTAGGATTCTCTCCATACAGCTAAGATAGCAACCATCCACCCACTTGATACAGGTACAGAGACAGAGAAATAAATGGGCAGCTCATCTTAACTCCTGCACGGCTCCTTTTTGACCAAGGATATGCACTGCTAGAAATCTCCCACTCTCTCCTCACCCTAAGAGAAGACCAAAGACTGAAAAACTAACCCAAAGTACCAAATTGACAAGCAGGATGCCACAGACAGGAACAGGTATCTCAGATACTGCAAGATGGGAATATTAGCAGTCTAGCCCACCAAAGCCCAAACAGGTAGAGTGCTTTCCAAATGCAGGCAGATCAGCAGCCTCTCTCCGCCGCACTCCCCCACCCTCCCACCTTTGGCTCTGTAAGCCATGCATCCGTGCAGCTCCCTTAGAAAGTCAGATTTTCACTTACTCAGATCTACCAAGAATCCCCAGTGCCTTGCTGTATGAAAACCCCACAAACGGCAGTTCTTCGCCCGAGAAACCAGAGGGGCTCAGCTGGCACGGAGAGGATGAAACCCACGAATTCTTCTCTGGTTCATCAAAATTGGAGGTGTCATCGTCAGACTTGAGGGTGGGAACGAAGGGGGGAGGAGCTGGTTAAAGAAAAACAAGAAGAGGTGGGAGAGAAAAAAATTCAGATGGATTCCACACTGTTGTGGAGAAAAGCATCTTACTCCTCCAGCGTTGGCGACAGCACTGCAGCGCCTGCTTTCAATCTAGCTCCTCACACAGGCAGACCCAGCCTCAGCTCCTACAGCAACAAGAGATTAACCCCTTCCCTGCCAACATGGCCACCAACCTGCAGACAGGCTGCTGGGGTAAAGTGAAGGATAAACTCAAACAGGTCACTTGGTCCAAGGAAAGCACTTGGATAACTCTCTGGAGGAGGTCACTCCTTCCTGATATTTCTAGAAGCCTTCTACAAAGCATCAACCAGCTAGAGTCAGGATGTCAAATGACCCAAACCTATTTAGTCCCTGGTCCAGGTCTAAATTATTAATAGTTGGTGCTAATCTTAGTGAAAAAGGGAACATCTGTGTCTCATGTACTAGCCAGGATGGGAGGAAGAAAGGGGAAAGGGGACTTGCAAGGTTCGGGAACTCATGTTAGGATACCACTGCAGTCTACTTCATTCATATCCAATGAGTCTACTCAGAGATCTTATTAGCCACTTTTTTTTTTAGTTCATTATCTCTCCTCCCCAGCGCAATCATGCCCATCGAATCCACTGCAGTTTAATCAGCATAATGAAACATCAGCCAAATAAAGTTCCTCCCGGAGATTCACAGCACCCCGCTCACTGATGGTGGGACGCACGATGGACATCTGCGGCACGGTTCCTACCTCCTTATGGCATGACTCTCAGCTCGGGACACATCACATGCTCTCTGCTTTCTGCCGACCTACTAAGCTGTCGCCGTCAGGGAGGCGGACACTTGTCCACCAGTCACCAGGAGGCTGCCCATCCTCAGGGGCTCTGGGGGGTGTCTCCGGCCAGAAGCGTTACCATGGCTGCGGGCTGAGGCATCCGTGGTGGGCCGGCCAGTGGGGGCAGGCAGATGGCAAGCCGGCATCACATCCCCCGCAGTGCAGGCTGCATGCTCCCCACTCTATGGTGCCTGCTCTGGCTGTAACCCCACCTGGCCGCCTGCGTGGCAGGGGCCAATGCTGATCTGAGTGACAGAGCAGCATGAGTCACTGCCCACCAGGGCTCGCTAGAGCTCCCCCTAGGACAGTTGTCACAGCCCTTCATGGCCCAGACTTCTTTTTTAACTCCTCATGTTCTGGACCAAGCCGTATGCCAGATATGAGCAGCAGTCTGTTTTCTGCTTACAGAATCAAAAGAATCCGGCTGTTTCCAAAACTCTCCCAATGACAACAACATCTGAAGCAGTGCTGGAAAGCAAATGTAGCAGCGAAAGCATGTGCAGGAGGAAGGAGACGAAGCCAGAGGTCTAGCTGCTCCCAGCAAGTGCAAAGGAACATTCTCAGAGCTTCAGGTGCATTAAGATAAGGTGGGAAGACAGAAAGAGAGAGACAGATCAAAAATGTAAAATGTGCACTACCAGAAAATTATTTAACACCTCCAATCTCTCAAGAGAATTTAAATCATCCCTGTTCATGTCAGAATCTACTTGCTTAATACTTTAAAAATTAGCTGATGGAAAGAAAATTTAAATTGAATGCTTCAGCCCACGTCCCTCATGTACTTCCAGCAATATAAGCCCAGATCAATCCGATTTCAACTACTCAATGTTTTTAAGCAAAAATGATTTGTAATGAAAGTTACAATTCATAAGGATGAAAAAGAAAAGTTTTCCGTCCTGAAATAAGGAAACCCAGATAAAGATAAGCACTTTCTGGAGGCTGCTTTGCAGATGACACTGATAAGAACATGTAGTGGTTAGTGGCACATATGCTGGAATCTGACTCAGTTCAAATCCCAGCTCTACCACTTACAAGCTCTGTAACCTGAGAAAGTTACTTCAACTCTCTAAGCCTGAGCTGCAACAGAGGAATAACTATCTCAAGGGCTGTGGTTTAAAGAAAAGTCTATACATAAAACACTTAGCACAGTTCTTAGTGTCTAATAAAGACCCTATAAAGACTACCATCATTATTTTTTTTTATTAACCTGTTTCAAATCCAGGTTTCTCCAGCTTAATTGACTGCAAAGAATGAATTGTAGGATTTTTTTTTTTCTTTTTTTGTTCCGAATGCCTTCAGGGCAGGTTTGGCTGGCTTGAGTTGTGGGGATTGAACCACAGCAACCTGAGCCTGACTGCTTTGTTGAAGCGGCTACTTAAAGAGCTGAGCTAAGGGGCAGGCCCCCAAAGAACGAATTGTATGTAAGCAAAAACTGAAAAGAGCTACAGTGTCCAAGGGGCTTGGGCTTAAAAAATGTTAGAGATCTTGATTTTATCAGCTCCATAAACAAAAACAATTTCAAAAAGCAGTCATAGTATAAAGTAGCAGCTCCCAGTAATTTCTTTCAAGTTTGATCTTTTTCAGAAGCTGACTTGGTTTGTCTCTTTCTTAGAAGCCTCATCAAAATTCTCCACAAGATCTGGAACCTCATCACCATCTTCTTCTCCAGTAGCAAGCGGTGCTTTTCCATCCACAGATTGTTTGGGCAGAGCTTCAGCCGGTCTCCTTAAGCTAGTCAGACTGTCTACACCAAGCTGGTTCAAGGTGCCGGGTAGCATTTCTGTCAGTTGTTTCGTCTCAGCATGGCCTGGAAGTATTTGCTGCCAGAGATGCCTGAACTTTTGGGTTGTTGAAGTGGGTAACTGTTCCCTGGTTTGTAAACATATTCAGCTCCTCAATACCTGAGATATTGTTTACCCCTAACTTCTTTAATGAAAACTGAAGTTTTTTATCACCTGCCTTCTATGAACCGCCTTCTTCTTTCTGCGAGCAGCTCCTTTCCCACCAATGCGCACTTGTGCCTGCGGTTTGGCGAGGTTTTCCTGGTTCATGATACTTCCTTTCATCTTGTTGGAGCAGATCTAGGACAGCACAGGGGACTAGGGCTGGCACTCAGGGGTCTCGGGTAGACTAGCTGAGATTAGGCACACACACACACACAGGGACCCAAGACGGCAGCTAGAGCTACCGTCATTATTGTTATTGCTTACGTGATGTGTGTGTTTACAACAGATGCTGCAGTTACTAAAGGCTAGACTATGGCAGATTCTGTACTGAACATTCGTTCCTTCACAAAGTACAGACACATCAAGGTGAGTGTTTATGTTAATCCTATTATGTCATTTTAATTCCTAGCAGAAGTTTAAATCCCTTTCCACTATATACTAATTTATCTTTAGGAGACTAAAATAGAATTCCATTTCTGAGTAAGGAGTGTGATTAATAGAGGGGCAGGAGCCACCCTCTGTGAAGTAATAATGATTTTTAAATTTTTGTACTATAAAATAAGTCTGATCTATAAAATTCTACCATGCTCGAAGTTAGCTGAATGTAGGCAAGATCAGAAAGAGGGCTAGATAACTTTCAAGCTAAAAGGAAAATGTCAGCATGAAATACACTGTCTGGAAACAGGTGAGATATTCACAACACAGATTAAAAGCAAGGATGTAAACCTCAAGACAGGAATTTATTTAAGTACAACAGAAAACTGTGCGAAGACCACCTTTAAGGACCACATGCATTCAGGGGTTGTTTTGTTTTGCTTTGCTTTAAAACGTATAGGGCAGTTAGGGAGACAGTGTGGTGGTCTAAGCTCCTGCCTAGCAAGCACAAGGTCTTGAGTTCAATCCCCAGTACTGCGTGCTGTGCCAGCGGCAGAACCCCGGGCGCACCATGCCAGCCCCCAAAACAGGCATGGTGGTGCATGCCTGCATTCCCAGCACTGGGAAGACTGAGACAGAAGAATAACTACAAGTCCAAGCTGCGTAGCAAGACCCTGTATCACGAAAAAAAAGTATATAGGGCTGGGGATGTAGTTCAGTGCTAGAAAACAATACTTGCCTAACATGCACAGGTCCTAGGTTCAATCTACTACTATTACAAAAAGTGGGGAGGGTACTTATAGGACGCTGAAATCATACTCACTGGTTTTGACTCCATGTGGATGGAGGTACACATGGAGCACCCATCACACTGCATAGTGCCAAACACACAGAAAGTACATAATAAGTATTTGTTGAGCAAATATATAATTAAATGACTAGGGCTTAGGTCTTGCAAAGAGAGCACCCAGCATAATACAGGCCACAAAGAAGGTGCTTGATGCTTGAATTAAATGAAGAAGGCTTTAAAAGTTGACATTGTTCTGTCTGAAAAATATGTTAATGAGTGCCTATATTAAT
>NDGM011078335.1:0-12398 GCA_002564305.1 Octomys mimax
ATATATATATATATATATATATATGATTTTAAATCATGATTGTATTTATTAATTGGTTAAAGATAAAAGGTATAATATCATCTCAAGAGATGCAGGAAAAAGTAATAGCAATAATACAACATTCACTTATGCTTTTAAAAAAAACAGTTGGGAAGATAATACTGTAGGATTGCCTAGACCTGACAAAATGTAACTACGAAAAACCTACAACAAACAGTACTCCTAAAAGGGATGAGTGTATATAGATGTTCCCCCAAAGCCTCATGTAGTCATGGAGTGGGTTTCTAGAGTTCGGGATCAATCATCATCCAATGCTAGGATTATGGGTGCGAGTGCTACACCTGCCTTGAGTTGTATAGTCTGAATGCAACATAAGGGAATAAAGAGGCTTGCTCTCCACCACTGCTCCTCTCTTACTGCTCTTGCTGCTTTTGCTGTTTTCTGCCCCCATAAACTGTTGCCCGCTGCCATGTGACACTCTGCCTTGGAGCCAGCTGGGTATGAGGGAACCTTGCACAAACTATGATCTAAATAAACCTTTCCTTCCTAATCAGGTATTGGATATTTTGGTCCAGGAATGAAGAAAAGTAACTGAGACAATGACCATGGTGTCTACTCAACTTCAACTGGAACTCCTCCTCCTCAAGGAGAACAGGCAAAAAATAAATTATTTGCAGATGATTTTCTGCTCAAAGTCTGACCCAACACAAATTATAGAAATAATTTCTAATACTAGGCTTCATTGTATCTAAAAAATGCCATACAATGTGTACTTTTTAAATTACTATTTGCAATAGTAATAGAAACCTAAGTAACAAAGAAGTAAATCTTTATGTGTTTTACATCTGCATGTTATTCTTTTGTATAGCGAATTACAAAACATACCAAAAAATCATGTACATGCATCAACCTAACATTGCAAAGATATCGATGCTCCCAAAATTTGGACCATAGAGCCAGTCCTTTAAAATCGAAATCTGAAAAGTTTTTCAAAAACTTGACAAACTGTAAAAAGTGAATAGAAGCATCGTGGACAGAGATTGTTGAAGCAAAAGCTCACTATTGGGGCCAGTCCATCAAAATATTCAAAGCCTCTTGAAAGATATTGTTATTAATATAATGTAGTTTTTTGTGAAGAAGCAAATAGAAAGCCCTTTCAGGGCTGGTGAGATAGCTCAGTGATCTAAAGCACCTGCTTAGGCAAGCGTAGGGACCATGGTTTGATCCCCAGCACCATATGCTATGCCAGCCCTACCCCTAGGGCAAGCTGAGCCGGCCACACACACACACACACACACACACTCTTTCTCATAAATTAAAGAACTGAAGAGAAGAAAGTCCAGGAAAATTACACATGCAGAGCCTTTGGTGTGGGATAGCAGTGTCCTTGAACAGTAATAAGGAAAAAAACCTGTCATGTTTCCCTCTAAGTCTTAAGTTCTCTCAGTATAATAGTTGTAAACTCTAGCCCTGCCCTGCTGTGGCTCCACATGAAGTGGTCCCAAATGTTGATGGTGTGCCTCTTTGTCCTTATAGGCAGCTTTATGTGTAAGTGTCTTTCCTGTGACTGGGGTCTTTCCCATAGGAAACTCACTTGCTTTGGCAGGTGCTCTTGTGCCTTTTGTGTGTGTCTGTGTGTGTGTGTGGTAGCAGGGATAGAACACAGGACCTGTGCTTGCCAGGCGGGCACTTATTCTATTGAGCTATCTCCCTGGCCCATGACTGTTGTTTGATCTATTTCCAGTTGGTCTTTTCAGGATAACTCACTTTTTAGAACAATCTTGACTCAGGAAGAGAATATACTCTATCCATCAGATGGGACATAGAGGAGCCAACTCAATNGAAAATGTAAAACAGTTTTAACACAGATCACACAGAGAAGGCTGCAGCACCCTCACAAGACCAACAAAGGGCACTACTCAGGATGCTCAAAGAAGTGAGAGGGGAGCAAGGAAAAGGAAGTGCACGATGCTCCAGGCAGCTTCTTCACACGGAATTCTAACAGATGGGTGTACATGGCAAGCAAGAGCTCTGGAAGGTCGTACTGTGTCTGAGAGGAGTCACTGTCTCATGGCTGGGCAGTCCACAGAGGGTACAGGGGTCAGGGTAGTGAGTGGGTTGCATGTAGCAATGTATCTTCAAGAGAAACATTCACATACTCTAAGAAGTCAAAAGAAAGTCCCACTCTTAAATACATATGCTAGAGTCATTCTGGAACGTGTTTTCCTGGAAAAGCATTCAAGAACATTAATTGTGTTAATATTCACAGAAGTAAACACCAAAAAATGATATGAATGATCATGGATGAGACCATTCAGCACAATAGTGTAGGAGGCGGATACAAAATTAACAAAGCACTTCAATCCTCAACACTAGGTTTTGTAAAATAATGGCTTGTACTGTATTGGCTCTGTGAAAACATGCTTGTGAAGAAGTATGTACTAACTTTTTTCAAATTGTTAGAGCCTGAATATGTGTTCATTTTTCAAACCCAATTCTGTCCCAATCTTACCAGATGCTACTGTACTTGAATGGTTAATAAAACTACACAGTACTCTATTATACATTCATAGAGTGCAAAACAGAACATCTTATTGAAGGAAAGGAAGGAAAAGCAGAACCAAAATATACTTAACAGAATATTATGCCTTGGAGAGAGGCAAGGATTGGATCAGAGAGGCCCGTGTAGGTAGATGTCATCAGGCAGTTCCTAGTTCTAGGAAGGTATGCGGGAATCAGACCACAGTGTTGTATTATTGTGTTTTATATTGCACACATTGATATATGTGCTTTATATAGGTATTGATAAATGAAAATGTAATAAAGAGAAACATTTAATGTGGTAATACATGGGAATGCGTGTAAGCATAGAGATTTAGAACAATTTTTATGACTGTGCTTCCAGTTGTTTTATCTAAGTTTTCTTTTCTCTAGTTAGACTATAAATTCCCCAAAGGCAAACACTACAGTTTAGAATTCTTAGCTATATTTCGTAAATTAAATGTGTGAATGTATTAAATCATTGAAGAGAAAGAGAGTTTCCTGTTTTATTTTCCTTTGTGTGAGTCTAGATCGTATCTAGCCTTGTATGCTTGTGTTCCTAACACATCTGACCCTCTGAATTGAGAACATAAACACAAACAAACAAAAAGAACATAACAATTATTCTGTCTAGGTATTTGGGACTTTAGGAGTTGTTGTTTTGTTCATTTTTGTTTGTTTGTTTTCCCCAGTGTCCTCCAAAATCTCCAACACCAACCCTACAAGTCCTCCCCAGGGCTAGGCAGGTATCTATGGGCAGTGCACATTGCAGATTTTCCTAACATCTAGCCCACATGTTGAGTCTCCCTAGATTCAGAAAACAAAAAAAAAGCATTCACTGTGTTCAAATTTCAACTTGAGTCCTCTTCCTTTTTAGTTTATCTCTTGTATTTACTTAGTTCGTGGGACTGCAAACAAGGAATTAGTTTCACTGCCGCCTTCTCTTTCCAGCTCTTCTGAGCTCCTTCATGGCTCCACAAATAGATCTGCCACTGTAGCCCCAAATGGTCCTCCTTCCTTGGTGGACAACTCTCTAGGGAAAGTTGATCATTCCAGTGTTTCGAGACATGGGTCCTGGGAATCCAGTAAAATGTCAGGTTCCTGTTTGCTCATCAGACAACAATCAGCCAAAAATAATAACTCTGAAGGGCTGTTAGAGCAACATTGCTTCTTCATGGCCAGAAATGACAATTCGCAATGTGGAGACAATCAAACACTTACTGTTCTGTGTTTCATTTACATGAAATATTTATCAAACATTATTAGGATTAGGCATGCTCAAAATAATGTTTGATAAATATTACTATCCATTGTTCTTTTTATTATTTATTTATTTATTTAGTACAGGGTCTCACTACACAGCTCAGACTTGTAGTGATCCTCCTGTTTCAGCCGCCCCAGCACTGAGATTGCAGGTGTGCACCACCACACCCAGTTTCGATGGTCAGCATCGCCTGCCCATGTTCCAGAACCAGTACAGCATGTGGTAACTGGGATCGAACCCAGGTCCCTGCACTTGTCAGGCACATGCTCAGACCACTGTGCTATCTTTTATTCTTTAACAGATCTGAAGAAACTAAGTCAGGTCCTATTAGACCGTGATTTTAAAATTTAATTGCCTAATAGCTCTCTATTACATTATAGCAAAGAAGTCAGACTCACCCAACAGTTCTTCCGCTTTGCAGGCAATAAAAGTTGAAAGTCTGAATCATAATGAAAGTCTGCATTCCAGTGATCAACTTCTCATAAAAATAGTGAACCTGAGACCAGGTTGTAGCTCAATAGAAGACTGCTGCTTAGCATGCTTGAGACATTGGCTTTAATCTCATCCCTGCAAAAATAGATAAATGAATAGATGAAAACTATTGCTTGTTCAGCCATATCAAGTTATCTCACATTGTAACAGTCTTTTGTGAAGCTTTTTGATCCCTGGCAACCAAATAAAGAACATCTATCTCCTTAGATCATTTGCTTGCTTCTCTAAGAATACTGTATGTATGAGGCGGTCATGGACAGTCAAGATGTTTCGATACAGCATTGCCAGATTGTGCTGCTGTGATTTTACGAAGCCCATTTACTTCTAATCTGTTCTCATTCTTTGCATTGTCAATACCCATGTATCCTAATGAGCAGCAAAGCCACAGGGCAGCTTCCAGAGGGAATTCGCACAGCTAAGACCTAGCTTCAGTGTTCCTCTCTAAGGAATGTGGATAGAAAGTGAGATGCAAGACCTTGTAAAGTTACTTTGATGAAAACTCTGAATTTCATCTGCCTTGAAAGAGGTATTGGATTTTGAATCAAAGACCAGACACATTTGCATTCAGGCAAGTAATCAAGAGCAAGAACAGCAATGGTAAATTATTCATTTTGTTCAAGGTAGTTTATCAATTAAATAATCAAAGTAAGCTTGCCATGTGAACCTAGTGTTTTTCCAGTATTCTTGGCAATAAAATACATATTACTATATATGCAAAATGACAGGTAAAGAACTGGCATTGCTTTAATATATGTCTTTAATCATCGATATGGATAGAATTTGTGTGAACTAAGTTGAAAATATATTTTCTGAATGATGAAGTCTCTTGTGCCTGTGACTCACAGAAGCAGTTGTGCACTGTGCTGAGGAAGTGCTGGAGCCACATGGTCAGCCTCATCCTGCTCATCTGTCTGCACATAAGGCTTTTCCCTTCTAGTACAGAAGGGACCAGAATGGAAAAGAAAGGTCCTAGGACTGTGCTTTTCCACACCACTGTTAAATCCACTCAAGCTAGACCTGAGCAGCGATAAAAACCTCCCAGATGCTGTCGGTGCTAAGCACACAACAGTATTATACATGTGTCTCAGACTGATGTGCTTGGATTGAGGAACAAATAAGGAAGGTACTGTGGATCACAGCAGTATTCATGTCATAGAGAAAGGATGAGGCTCCTATCAGCTTGGCCGCTCTGTGACCCTGGATAAGTCACTGAACCTGTTTCCTACTCTATAGCAAAGAGGGGACTGAGTACAACACTTTGTAGAGAGGCTGAACTTGGAAGATGGGAAGAGTGTTGAAGAAATGTCCCATCCCAAGTGCCATGAACAGTTTGAAATCAGTAACAAACATAATCTTTTTTTCATAAAGCAGCAAACAAGTATTGTTTTATTAGTATTATTAGTATTATTAATAATAAAAGTGATGGAGAAAAGCTGCACCAAAATCTCTTCTAATATAAAATGATAACTACATGGTGATATCACCTCCAAATCAGAAGCTTACCCTCCACAAGGCAAAGGTAGAATGGCTGGGTCGGGAAGAGCCTGGAAATGCTAATGCTTGGGAAATGGATGGAAGAAGCTCCTCTACATGCATGTAAATGCTGAGAAATACTGCATAGACAGAATTTTGTCTCAAAGATAGAGAAATTATCCCAACAAAAATTGACTTAGAATACTAATGCATTAGCATCCTAGTCTGCACCTGTATAAGATTTGTGCATGTGCTTTTATATGTTCTACAGTGCCCCCCCACACACACATGCAAGATGAAATATACTGTCATCCACCAAATCCTGTAGAGGAAAGGCATCTGTTTCCAAAATTAGTAATCATATATACTAGTGCTTAAAATTTGTTTTGAGATTTTTTTTTGGCGGTTCCAGGGATTGAACTCAGGACCTTGCACTTGCCAGGCAAGTGTTTATTCTACTGAGCTATCTCCCCAGCCCTGTTTTAAGATTTCTAAGGATGCATGGTTTTAGTATCCGGTTTTGCCCCTCACGTACAATAATTCATCTCCTTAACTCATGGAATAGCAGCAGTGAATTACTAGTGAAGATGAGGGAAAAATTTCTCCCTTTGCCCCTTAAACTCAACCCACACCATCACCTCACTAAGTTATCTCCCCAGCCTTCGATGACAGCATTTCTTTGGACTATACAGCTTTATTCACTTTATCCACACCTACCTAGGAGCTCCTCCAGAGTGGAGGCTACATTTTATTTGTTTCTACAACTCCAGAAAATTATAAGATAAAAATATTTTTATGAAAATACATTTGCAGTGAGCTTGAGGAAAACCATATGGACTTATCATAGGAGCATCATACTACAGCAACATGTACACACCCATGTTTATAGTAGCATAGTTTGTAACAGCTAAACCATGGAAATAAAAAGGCCCATCAACTGGTGAATGGATAAGAAAAATACAGTCTTCTTATATAGTGGAGTACTTCTAAGCCATAAAGAAGGATACACTTGAGACATTTCTAGGTAAATTGATGTAGCTTGAGATCATACTTCTAAGTGAAATAATGGGGACTCACATGTGCAAACATCATACTGTCTCCCTCATGTGAGAAACTAAAAGAGTAAATAAGGACCAAAATGTACAATAGATATTGTGAAATGGGAAGAAATTTTTCTAAAGGAAAGAACTAAGGTGGGGATGAGGGAAAGGAAGGAAGGGAAATGGGAAAAAATGATTTTCAAAAGAGTAACATGGAAACCAAGCTTTGTAGGTAGAAAGGGGAAGATGGGTTGAAGGGAGGAGAGAGGATTGGAAAAAATAGAGAAATCAAAATGTATCATTTACAAGTAATAATTTCCTAGGTTGAGTATGATATATATATATATATATATATATATATATATATATATATAATGTAACACTAAACCTAATTATGTGTACAAAAATTTTGATTTTTTAATTAAAAGATCAATGTTTGTTGAGGTTTTATCACAAACATGGAACAGAATTTGCAAAGAATAATGGGAGATGAATGCTTTTCAAAGGAAACAGCCCTTCAAATGCTCTGAGTCAAGTAGACAGATGGCCTTTTCAGATATAATACAAGAACAAGGTAGTTTAGCTTAGCCTGAAGTTATACAGACCAACCATGCAAAAGTGGGTCCACCTCCTAGTCTTTGGGATTCATTTGTTAGATGTTGGATGGCTCTTTTCTTATTAATTTTTTTGTTATTATTATTATTATTATTATTAATTTGGTACAAGGTCCTACTACAATAGCTCAGACTCATAGTGATCCTCCTGTTTTCAGCCTCCACAGTGCTTGGATTATAGGCATATGGCATCATGCCCCAAAGGTGGCCTGCTCAGAGCATCTGGGGATGGGGCTGGCATGGCATGTGGTACCAGGGATTGAACCATGGTCCTTGTGCTTGCTAAAGCAAGTGCTTAGTCCACTGACTTATCTTGCTGGTCCTGTTGGAAGGTACTTAATTGAGTAAGTGCTCAGTACTTTCTGAGTGTTGTCCTAGAGGCCCAGTCCATGAGCACTCACAGCCATCCAAGAGAGGTTCAAATGGGGGTGGGATGAAGTAATTTCCACAGAGTGGAAAGTGGGCAGGTCCATAAAGAGGCAGAGCAGAACCGGGATGGCCTAGCAGGCCTCAGCAATGCTGGCTGAATGGTGTGGGTGCTTCCCAGCCCTCCTCCTACTCACCAACTAGCACACAGGTCTTTTTATAGAGTGTGTGATGTGGCATTTGTATCCTCCTAGTTTTATTATGCTTATTCACAGGAAGAAGTTTTTCCATAACATTTCTTTTTTTTTCTAAATATCAAAGGGCTCACTATTTAGGCCGGATGGGGAAGGGAAATCATAAAAAGCAACCCTTCAGAAACTAGGCCCATAGCACAGTGATGTGCAGGAGCAGAATCTGGTGACTCAGGGTGCCCCTAAACCCCTAGTCCCACCCCCGCCCTGTTAGGAAACACAGTGCAGTCTCAGAGAACAGGAGATGATGCTGATCCCTCTAGGAGAGAAGCTGAGAGGCCCAGTAATTAGCCTGGAAGGGGCCACTCGTCATTGCACATCTGTGAGGCTGGGGGTGGTGGCAGGGGGTTAGAATTTATTTATTGACACAATTATCTGAAAAATAAAATCGGGCAGAAATCCAGAGCTTGGAAACTTTTTGAAAAGACCACCTCTGACATTGAGAATAATCCAGATGAGGTCAAAGCCCTCTACTTCCTGTCCCAGAGAAAAAGAAAAAAAATAGACAGAATGAAAGAGGGGCGAGGCAAAAGGAAGAGTTCTGAAAACATCACTTCTAAGCTTAGAAATTCTCCAGAGATAGAGCAAGGAAAAGGAATAAAGAAAAAGTAACTTTCAAGAGAATTGCTCTTTCACAGACCTCCTAGAAGCACTACTTTTAGAAAATCAAAGGATTGCATATATTTTTGGATTGTTTAAAAATCATATTTTATTAGGAAACAACTCTTATCCATGAACCGGATACAAAAGTAGATTTATCTATTGTAATGTAATTGAAGGAAATGCTAACCTATGTGGCTGCTGGGTGTTATGGTTGGATTTCATTTTGCAAAGAAATACTTTATCTTAGACCATACGAAGACTCAGCTTTAATGTATGGTCGTACAAAAGTAATTCCTAAATTAACAATAAGTAAACACTTTAGAAAATTTGTTTAACAAAAGTTAGAAGCATATCTTTTAATATTTATTTATTTATTATTTGGTACAGGGTCTTGCTACACAGCTCAGCCTCCCCATCATTGGGTGTACAGGCATTCACCACCATGTCCTGTCTTGGTGGCTGACATGGTGCACCTGGGGCTCTGGGGCTGGCACGGTATATGGTACCAAGGATCGAATCTGGGTCCTTGAGCTTGCCAGGCAGGCACTTAGACTGCCAAGCTATCTCCCCAGCACAGTACATCTTTTTTCATAAGTGAAGAAAAAGTAGGGGCTTGCTTTGGAGTATTCATCATACTTAACAGGGCTAGGGAGTAGTAGAAATGTTGCCAAATCTGGGTTGAGGGGGGAAAATTGCAATTGTAGTTGAGCTCACATTTCAAAGGGTCATTTAAAGTAATTTCAACTACTGACTCATGGAGTGCCAAAAACATTTGTGATTTTGAAAGTATGCTAGTGACTTAATAGCAGATGACCATTTTCAATATTATACAGCATGATCTCTGAGGTAATAGAAAGCACAGCTTATTTTGTAATTTTCCTAAATACCAATTTATCGAGAGAACTTTTAAATGGTCCTCCCCATGATAGACCATTTTGTTGACTTCATGTTTTCAAGGCTCAAAAACAAAAACAACAATCTTCTACTAGTAAGAACAGCAGTATGCTGAGCCTTAATACTTTTAATTCCTAACCTAGTTGGGAAAAAAAATCACATAATCTTTAGTGCTTCACAATTCTTATCTGTAAAAGAGAACAAGAGTAGACAACTGCTAAATCTCTCAACTCTAAAATTATGAATCATGTCCCAATCATGCCATTGTAATATCAGTGAATATATATTGCTCAAAATTTGGCTAGAATTACAATTCTTAACTCAGATGACGTTTGATTTTTACATTGGCACACATGACTTAAACCTCTTTTGATGGTTTCTAGAATCGCTCCACGCTTTGGGGTGGCTCTGCAAAGTCCCTTTTCTAGCATCCAAGTGATTTTTTTCTACTGTCCACTGATTGCTTTAGAGACCTGCACTAAGAATCATAATTCTCCCAAATCTATCAGTTTTTCAACTATTATTTTACAGTACAACTTTGTGATTTATGTTGACTCTTCTTGACCTGTTCTGTACTTTTACAAAGGATTTTGGAAAGGGTGAAAAGTAGTGATAATATGGAAATATTTTAAATAATTCAGCAAAATAGAAATAAAATATGGTGGCTTTTAAAATAATTTTGTCTATTTCATTCTTTCATTCAGAAAACATTTATCAGACAATGTGAACAGGGCATAGGATTAGATTCAGGGAAAATTCACAATACTAAAAGAAAGAGATATGTATAGATTGTTTTATAATATGGATTATTTAAAACTTGTATCTTACTAGGAAAGAATTCTTATCCATGAACTGAATACAAAACTACATTCATGTATTCTAATGTAATTGAAATAAAGATTATCCTATCTAGCTGCTTAGTGGAGTGGTTGGATTTTTAAATGTTAAATGCAACCAAGCTACCATTTACAATCAACTGAAAACAATGAATGCTAGAATAAAATCTTGATAAAAGTCAACTAGAAAATTTCTCAGAAAACATGATTTCCTGAATCCATCCCTCGGGCACTCTGATTTCAGTATCTCTGGAGAAAGGCCCAGGAATATCAGCATAGTAGAAATAGAAAGATACAAAGAACAAGGATTTTAATCCAATTTTAAGCTTTATATAGATGACCTAAGCCACAATTAAATCTGGATTCTACAAGCAGACGATGTGTTCAGTAATGACATGTACAAATAAACCAGTACTTCAGCGTTTTGATCAGATGACACCGCAGATTTAGTTATGCTGTCTTGACCTTCTGTGGCCTGATGCCTGGACGGATCGGGCCATAACAGTACCTAGAACAGTGCGGTGACAGAACTCAGTCACCATTAGTAGGTTCTGTGTTTGGAGCAGACCCCAACTTTACAACCTGAAGAGCCACAAGGGCTACACTATTTAGGAGCCCCGCTGCCTATCAAATGCCATAGAAGAGAAATACAGGATTTCTGCTTCAAGATCAGTGCAGGCAAGGCAGAAAACCTTAGCATCAGAAACTATGGGCTGAAGATGTGCTGTGTGGGGCTGCAGATCCAAGGCAGAGCAACTACGAAGAAAGAAGGTAGTGTGGACAGAAACAGCAGAGCAAGGTGACCTAAGTGACCTCCGTGGGTGAAAAGCCAAAAGTTTAGAAACTACATGTTAATATTCAGCAGTGCTGCTCAAATTTCATTGACCCCGGTTGTATGTTGTCTGCCTTGTTTTACCTACATATGGTAACAATGAAATTTTTAATAAATGATTTATATCTGGCAGAAATGTTGTAGTTATTCTGTTGAGAAGACCTTGTTTTGAGATTTTTTTTGTGTGGAAGAAGTTGGCACTCAGAAAGTATAGAGAGTCAAAGAACCCTGGGCATAACCTTGACAGAAGAGCCAAATCATTTCTAACTGCCCATCAGCTAGCTTTCTGGACAGAGATAAAGGAGACCACCTACTTTTCTGTGTATTTTACTGGCATTCTGAAAGGATCACATGCAAGTGGCAGTATGTAATGCTATAAAGAAGTGGAATTGTTGTCTCTTGTATTTGGTGGATTAAATCCCACTGGAGTCAGTGAATCAAAAATACAATTTTGAAAAATTTGTTGCAAAACATATCCCTTGAGGGATGCATCCATCCCTCAAGGATTCAGTTTCCAAAATCCCTGGAGTAGGGCCTAAGCATAGATCATCTTAGTTAACATCCCCCACCCTGGTTTTAGCTATACAGGCTGTAAAGAGATTGTACTTTTCTAGACATTATCTTTGAGGATCAACCAAAGGCTATGGGGCTGGGGAGATAGCTTGGTGGCCTAAGCACCCATCTGGAAAGCGCAGGGATGTAGGTTCAATCCCTGGTACTCCATGCCCTGCTGGCCCCGGCCCCAGAAACCCATGCAGGTCATCAAAGCCAGGCATAGTGGCAAATGCCTGTAGTCCCAGTACTGGAGAGGCTGAGACAGGAGAATCACTATGAATCTGAGCTGCATAACAAGACCCTGTACCAATTTTTTTTTAAAAAAAAAAGCCTTTAGATTGAAGGTTTTCAATCTAAAAGCCTTCAATTTTGTTCATTGTTTGATTCATTTATTTGTTAATCAACTGATTCAACAAATAATGTCTTATTTTCAGTATTTAAAAGCCTTAGTGAATGCAAATAAAGATAACAGCAACTAAAACATATAAAAAATCCCCCTTCTCATGGAGTTTGCATTGTATTGAGAGATGAAAGATGTTATAAAAGAATATGCAGTGTTGTACATAAAATTCAAAGAAAATAAAGTGAAAGAAAAGATAGGAAATATAATATTTATTTATTTATTTTTAAAAATTTT
>NDGM011078341.1:0-24219 GCA_002564305.1 Octomys mimax
TAAACCAGACCCACATGTGTAAATATCATATAGTCTCTCTAGTGTAAGAACTCAAAAGAAGAACTAAAAATTGAAAGGTATAACACAACTAAATAGAAGATGAGAACTTAAGGATTAAACAAGGAAGAGAGGGCAAGAAGAAAAGCTAGGAAACATGGCAGGGACAAAACCATATATTTATGTACACAGGATGGTTAAGGCAATGGTCCCGAGAATCCACATGAGATTTCTGAAAATAGCAGTTAATTGGTAGGATTCTCACCCTGACTAACTATATATGCACCTTCTTCAAACACAGCATTCTAGGTCTTTTAGCTTGAGCTTTCCCAATGTGCTATGGACTGTTCCTCCTATGAGTCTTGACATATGCTGTTTCCTCTGTTTTAATCACTCTTATTTTCAACTCATAGACCCTTTGTAAGACTAACTCTTTCTCATCTACTAAACCCTTGATTTTACACATGCCTGCCTCCAGATTATCAATCACTGCACTTGAGTCTAGTATTCATTTTATGTATCTCCACTTTATAGATCCTACTTAACCGATTTTGCCTATTTATATACCTATCATTAATTAATGTACTGGAACTGTATCTATTTGAACATGTAGCTATAGTCCTTAGTAGTAGGATCTAGCAGATAGCAAAAACTATGGGAAAGATGGGTGTTCAATAATGTATATAATATATGATCAGTTTGTAAAAGAAATCAAGCTTAATGGACTAGGGAGAAAGAGGCCTTCAGTGATTGGTTGGACAGATATTTTTTACCATGTGTGCATAAGATAGCAATAATATCTAAGCACATCAGTAACATGGTCATGTACATAAGTCACATCACAGAATGGAGAAACAATTCTATCAAATTATATTTTCATACATACATAAATGGACAAGTGTATATAGATTGCCATATCATAATATTCAGATCATCTTCTCGGAATTAACCCTAAGAATAAATGGACTGCATATATAGGTATGCACTGTAACTTTTATATTGGAGAATTGATTTATCATAGATCATATTGAACTACTGGAGAAATACTTTATGTTGTGCTGAACAACTCTAGTTATTCACAAATTGAAGTGAGTTCTTTATTTCAGTTTACAGATTCACATAAAATAGAGCCTTTTTAAATGTCCAACATAGCTAACCACATACTAGAAGTGAAGAGTAGAATGGTTAATCAGAGAGTGCTCAGTACGTAACTAGCATGAGCAGGCCCAGCTCAATTTCTTCGTCTTACAAGGGCAGAGAAAGAAGTCCCAGGTAATACAATGGAGTCCCCTTCACAGCCATCCCAACACATGCTGGCAGAGCTCCCCACATAGTTAATAGGATCCTGCCTTCCATCCATGCATTATACCTTGATAGTGTCAAGCAGCTCTCTTATCTATCTCTCTTCTGTATGAGAAACATGCTGAGACTGGCTCCAACTATCCAAGTCTTGCAACAAGAAAAATGTATTTAAATAATGTACATTTTAGTTGATATTGTAAATAATATATACACATATATACTATTATAAATAATATAATAAATATATACACATATATATGTTAAAGAAATCTGAAGCCTCAACATTTATAACAGATAAAGCCCATGCATAGATATTTCAGGTAATTTAATCTTTGCTATTTGTACACTCCCCAATGCATTTCAAAGGGTCTGAATGCCAAGGGAGCAGAGTTTGGAAAGCGTTTGACTGAGGAAAGGTGATGTATGCTGGCTTGAATTCTGTTCCTGCCATTCAACCAACCTACATTTACCCTTGAACTTAGAGCTGGCTGGTACAGAAAAATGAAATGTTACTTTGGTGTTACCATAGGACTTGATAGTGTTGAGCTTTCAAATCACAGTCCAACAATAAACAGTTACTGTAACAAAACAAATCTCAGCCAAAACAAGATGGAACATTAGGAAATAGGAGAGGGCCTCTTCTGCTTTCTTTATTTCCTTCTTGACACCTTACACTCATTCACTGAGCAGATTATGGGGTATCATTTCCTTTTTTTTCACTGCCCTTCCCGAGGAACTTTAGAAACTAGCATCTTGGTAGTGCCCATAACCCTATGACTTAATAATTTAACCGGAAGGGTGAAGTATTTTTGAAATATAGTTTATGTTACAGTTACCAGCTAGTCATCTAAACATTTGTAAACATCTATTCAGTATTTCAAGTCCTTAGTAATTCTTCAGTGTATATTTTTCACTGTAGTCTTTTTTTAATGAGGCCAAGTTTAACTCATGTTGCTTCCCCCTTTAAACACTCATAACATTTTCCTTAGACATCTCTAACAATGCTTACATTCATCAGTAATAGAATCTTCATAACACTTGTCTCTCCTTTGAACCCCACAATGCACTTCTTTTGACTACTAGAGCAAGTAGCCTGGCATCTTTTAAAAACAGTGCACATTAGGGAAAACAACTTGAAACCCTTACTGTTTTTCTAAACTAATCTATTAGTTATATGACCTTTCTGCATCTTAATATTCTCATCTTTAAAACTGTGACAATGCCTATGTATTGTAGGTAATCCTTAGCGAAGATACCAAATAATTCATATGGAGAATAAAAACCTGGACTATCATTATCTAATATGTATTCGCTTATTTCATGTAGCATGGAGTTTTGGGTCTACATTTTTGTTTTCAGAGTTTTTCAGTTGCAGCAAGCTTTCTACCAGACCTAGAAGGTTGTATAGTGCACAGCATACCATGTGTTGCATGGGCAAGTTTTCCTTTGTACTCAGTTTATTTTGTGGTCCTCATCAGATCCAGTGAAGTAGGATGTGAAGGAAAGCACAATGGAATTGAAGGCAGAGGCTTGTTTTTAATCTGAGATCTAATTTATCACACAAAATTCAAAAAGTGTAATTCAAAAACTGGATAGGCTGTGAAAGGCAAGTCTCTCTCCCATGCCTGTGCCCTACCTCCTTGGGTATATTCCCTAGGGACAACAGACCTGATCTTTTCTTATTTGTCCTCCATAGATCTTCTGGTTATACACAAGCTGTTATGTAACATTTTGTAAGACTTTCCCACTGCCCCCTCCACACCTTCCCCAGCCTAAGGCTCTACTTCACACCTTTGAAATCAGCAACACCCAGGACTGGCATCTACAGTTGGCCTACTTGCACTATTAGCTATGTTTACTATTAAGAGTTACTCAGTTGGAGAAAGATTCTGTCCCAGGTCTGAAAAAGCCATCATTTTCAGCATGTAATCCCCTCAGGGAACTGAGGGCCCCTGGAGGCCCCACAACACTACATCCTCTACTCAGAACCTGAATAATTAAATGGTCCCTATTCTCACACATTCTATCCGAAGCTGTAGTCACTGAAAGCAAATATTTTTCTTCTACATGCCTGTATTTAACTTACTCGCACTTAAATGGTATATCTGGATTTCTGCTTTCTTTGCTTGAATCTTTGCCTGGTTTATATATGTGATATTTATTTCTCATCATCTTAATGAGCATATTGAACAGATTAATTAAAAGTGGCAATATTACAAAGCTCTACCAAATCCTGGGGTAAAAAGTCTAGTTTAATGTTTAATATGTGATTTTAACATTAGTAAGTCTTTGGGAGGAGAAGAATGTTTTATACTTCAAATAAATAAGTGTAAACACAATTTTTTAAAAATTTTAAGTTGTTTCTTTAGGACCTTCTAGTAGATACATCTGAAACATCTAAAAATACACTTAAATTGATCAAGATTAATTTTATGCTATTATTCCATCAACTTTGTTATTTTTTAGTCAGATTTTTCCCACACATTTATTAAGGTATAATTAACAAACGAAAATGGTATGTGTTTACAATGTACAAAATGATGCTTTAATATGTGTATACATTGTTAAATAATTCAATGAAGCTAAATACTAACATTCCCATCATTTTATATACTTTTTTGGTGTATAAGATCAAATCTCTTAGCAATATTTAAGTACAAATTACATAATTATTTGCCATAATCACCATGCTAAACAATAGATATCCAGAATGTATTCAAACTATAAATCCCTCCTGATCTTATGTATGATCCTTTCAGTTTGTTCTTGAACTTGCTAGTGTTTGGTGAAGCATTTTTCTTGTGTTCGTTAGGGTTATTTCCTATAATTTTCTTTTCTTGGAGTGTGACTGTCAGGCTTATATATCAGGGGAATATTAGCCTGGTAAAATGAACTTGGAAGTGTTCTGTCTTCTCTTTTTTTAAAAAAAAAAAGATGTTGGGAAAGCTTGGCATTAAATTTTCTTGTTTGATCAACTCATTAAGCATTTTATTAACAAAATTTATTTCACAAAATGGACCCAACCTAAAAATTTGAACTTATTTCACATACTAAATAATATATATCCATCATGGCCCACTCATAAGATAGAATATGTATCTATTATTTTGAACAGAGAAATTTAATATAACTGGTATCAAAGAACTAAAAAGCAAAAAGAGAACACTAATAATTCACAATGGTAGCAACTGGGAAGACATAACAACCACTGGGGTAGAATTCAAAGGGAAAATGTAGAATTGTTAAAACTTAGAAGTTAGAGTTACCAGCTTGAAGGGGCTCTGTGGAGTTGAAACCCTGTTCTCTGAGGTTCTAACATCATTACCTTAGAGCTTCTGTCTTTGATCTGTGGAAGAGATTCCAACCTCTGAGGAGAACACACTGATAAATTGTTACTCTTTACTCTGAGGGGTGGTGATGAGGTTGTCTAAAGCTTAGAAAAAGTGTAAAATGAGTCACTGCCATTGCCAAGTAAGAAAGTACAGAAAGATAGCTAGGAACAGGAAGCAAAGGTGGGGGATGGAATCAAACAGGAAGCCCTCAAGAGGGAATGCACTCCCTCCCCAGCCCCACATCCTCCCTCAGGACCCTGACTGGAAGGGCCTGACCAGAAGCAGCTGACAAAGCAGACATGAGTTTCATGAAGTTCATGCCCCACGCAATCAGGCATGGTAGGCAGAAGTGCGTCACAATGGAGTAAAAGAGCTTAACATTGAGCATAAAATAGTATATAAAATTCCAAAGGAAATCCCATTCATGTTTAGACTTTGAAAAACCAAATGGGGAAAAACCTCAAACCCTAATAATGAATTAAAAAATGGGAAGTGAGTTGTTGCTTTATGAAGTCCAGTGAACTTGTAGTGTCTTAAATATTTTCTCATAGAATATCGACACAGTATTCTGTCCAATGTTTTTGATATATCATACTAGAAGTATCAAAAATATCACATTACTTAACTCACATTCTTAAAAATTAACTGAGTTATAAGTCCTTTTTCCATTTCTACTTTGAAGTGAAAATACCTTTGAGATCATTGAATTGTTTGCTTGCTTTGCCCACTGAAGGACTCCACATAAAAACAAGACATGTGTATATTCTTTAGGTTAAAATAAACTAAATTGGCCTTTAGTTCAACTCTCCTTGTTTTCATATTATAAAAACTGTTACTTACTTCGTTTGAACAGGACGGTGCAAGAAATCTGCACAAGACTGTTGAGTGTGTGAGTCTATGTAATTGTGCATATGTGTAAAGTAGGATCTACAAGGGTCAGCATCCTAGCATGAAAGTGAGTTAAAACAAAAGTGTAGCTCTCCCTTTTCTATCCTACCTAATTCTGTAAAGTACAGTCAAAAGAATGTACAAGTGCTATTCTAAATTATTACTGCTGTTTTTGCATTGTGATGCTGACTCTTTGGTGGCTTTTGAGTAGGTGACTATACCAGGCATGGAAGATTAAAAGCAGTCACAACTTTGCAGCTCTTCCCATTAGAGGTAGAGTCTAACTCTTCACTCTCAAAATCTGGACTAGATTTTGAGAGCACAACAAAATGGGAAAGTGACAATGCACATTGTTCTCACCACCTCAAGGGGACTTTTACTCAGCCCCACTTTCTTCTTGGTCCAGGGCCCATGATTCGCTACTCTATTTTTTTTTTTTTTTTTGCCTCCCTAAATTTTTCAGGGGCTATCAGCCCTGTGGGAGACCAGATATGAGCCTCCCACAATCCTCCTAGCTCAGGAGTAGCTCACTCCCCATGCCTACAAAAAAACAGATATTACTCCATAGCACATATGAAATTAAGAATTTTATTTCCATGTATGAGGGGAAAAACCATAACCAGCATATGAAACAGATATTACTTCTTAGGTTGTTAATTTCCTTTTAAAATAAGCTATTTAGTAAAAATATGCTCTAAAGTTTAAACAAATCAATCAAATAAGTACTAGGGGAAACTGTATTTAAATATGGCAATCTTTTGGGAATGTCTGCTTTAAGGCAAATTGGTTCATATTCCACTTAGTACAAATATGAAAACCAATTTACTTTATCTCTTATTACTTTAAGGACCTTTCTTGCCTCCAGATCCTCCCTGCTTTATCTTTCTATCATCTTTCCTTTCACTTAATGTCCATTAAAATTAATCAACTCTTTGAAGATTTCTTAACTGGTAGTAAGACCGTAATTCACAAAGTATGTTACTCTACTCTTCAGTCAATGTCATTGTGCATCGTTAGACAAATATTGGTCTTATTGCCACATAAATATCCTGATATAAAGTTAAGAAGCATTTTCTCTTTTGCTTTTCCCATTTCTCTCATGACTTCCCATATCAGAGAACCTCCCTTTCCTGGTACCACTTATAGGTAGATGGCATCCTTTTTCTCTTGTACCTGCTGAGCCTTGCATTCTGCTTCTGTATTTTTTTGCCCTTTTATTTTTTTCCACATGTATGCATATACTACTGACATATGCTTGTAATACATAGCAATTATGATTATCCTGGGGAATTGGTATGTGTACATATGACATTTTAATCATATCTACTTCCTGCCTTCTTCATTTCTTACATCTTCTGTCTCCATCCTTAGCCCTAAGGATTTTGCTACCTGTCTCTATTCTCTCATCACTATTTTAAGTCTTTAGGTGTGATTTTCTGTTCAGTCTTCTTTCTATCTCTTATTACCCACTGCTTTTATTATTCATTCTTTCTCCTCTAATACAGTGTGCCCTGTTACTTCTAATTGCAGAGAAATGTCCAACCCCTAAAACTAAAATTCATTTAAAAATAAGAATTCCTTAAATTTTCACTAAGGAATTTAAGTTTTGGAGGTGGAAATGATAAAATACCATGATTATCACATTCATGAAAATTTATTGCTTTCAAAATGTAAAAAGATGCTGATGAAAGACTAGGAAACAAAAAAATTCAAGGCTCTTTGAAGAGAAAATCACATATTAGGATTAAACTGAAGAAACAAAGTGGTAGATAAATCTAAGCTTACATTAGGGAAAATCTATTATTTTTCCTTATAACAACAAGATTTTTCTAAGTCACATAAGACTGTATTGGTATGGAAACTGTTTTCCCAAAATCAGTGATTTAATTACAATTTATTATCCAGAAAAAAGTGGCTCTAACCCTTTTAAATAGCTCAACATAATGCAATTTTTACTTCAACAGAGCTTAATAGAGTTAAGAAGTTACTCTCAGGAAATGAAAACACAACCCTGTTTATTTTCCACATACAGATTTTGAATTTTATAGGTTAGTGACTTACATTTGATCTGATCTTATAACAGAATCTAATTTGGCACAATGAAGTAAATATTAACACATTTCTTTCCTAGATGTATTATTTAAAAATAGAAATGTAAAAGAATACAATGTTAATTGGTTTAATCGAACAAAAAATTTAATATATTTGAATCTGATAACACACTAGAAAGCTTAATGTAATTTTGAAATAATTCTGTCCTATTAAAGAAATGTTTTATTTTCTCAAAGAGAAACCTTTTATGTGCCAAACTACCAGAAAATCATTAACAATGAATGTTTACATGACCAGACTTCACTTGTTATTTATCTATTTAGGTCATTCTTCACATTTATGAGGCCACCTTAAACCCATTCCTAAAGGGGAAGAGGAAGTATAGAAGCTAAAAGCATAGCCCTGGGTTTAAGTTTCTTCTTGATAAGAACTATGTAGCCTTCAGTTGCCACATTCCAATAGGAATCAAGTAATACTTACTGGAGAGACTCTCAAGAGTTGAGGAGCATGGTAAGAATAGCAGGCACTCAGGAAGCCAACAAGAAATAGCAGTGGTGAATCAGCTACAAGTTAATACAAAGATGTCTTTTTAACTGAATAAACTTTAAATAGCTTACTTGTAACAAGCTGGTTGAATCAAAAGTATAAATGCTTAACCACCTGCCTACTTTATATAAGCTGTGTATGTTAATATTTTTTATAATTATATGAGGCCTGTTATCCACAATGGTACTCATAGACAAGCAAGTTTGTTAAAATGTCTCTAGGAAAGGACTCATACTGTGTCACTGACAGAGTTTAAATGGTTTTCAAATAAAAGAGAAGACTCAAGCTGCTAAATCAGTTTGGACTATTCTACCTCCCTCTGACTTAATCTTCTATACTTGTGACTTCAGAGATTTGTGGGTAGAATTGATGAATGGGATCACTTTTGTTAAAACAGTACATGTGGTTAAATTTGCTCTTACAGGTGCCAAAAAAAGAGCTGATCCACCAAATCAAATTCTGTGGTAAAATTTATTTTTTAAAAATCCTATTAATATGACAGCATCAAGAAGAAAAAGACAAATCTGTAAGAATAGGATCTGTAATACAAAAATGAGGCTGTACCAGAAGGGCTCCAAGCAATATTACAGGTCACCTACATTGGTTAAAATCAGAGGAATAACCCAAAGAGGGTTCTAACTCTGGCTCAGCCACTTGTGTACCTCTGCCTCAGTTTTCCCTTTTGTAAAAGTAAATACTTATGACTCTTTCATTTGATGTTTTAGATATGCATTAGATTAAATTTATAAAGAAAAGAATATTAGATTCGGAGTCTTTTGTCAAACCTGGAATTAATGGTTTGGGTCACCCTAATGAATGGGCCTTGAATGATTCTATTCATTTTTGGTTTTCATTTGCAAATGATATTCTGGTTACGTCAAGGCAAATGTTTTTTGCATTTTAAGGGACACTAAATCTGATAAATAAGAAGAACTGGCAGTGATTTAGTACTTATTATACAACAGGCAGTTTACATACTAAAAATGGTTTAATCTTGACAATAATCCTACAGGGAAAATTTTATGGTCCCCATTTTACAGGTGAGAAAGCAGAACTTCAGAAAAGTAATTTTCCAAGTTCACACAGTCCTAAAATTATAAAATGGCCATGTAAGAATCTGTACCCAAGACTTCTGGCCCAGAAGCCTGTGTTCTTTCCACTACATCTGAGTCCATTCAGATTCACAACATTTAAGAAATAACTAGGCTTTGTGTCTGTGTGGCCTTAAGGCAGTATGATATCACTGGCACGTAACTACAAGTAGCCTGGGCCAAACTGCTCAAATGAAAGAGTTTTCTTCTTTAGCTGTGCCTAAATAAGCTGTGGCATGAAGAAAATAAGGCAATTATTAAATGAACCCAAATTATAGGAACTTGTTTATCACACAGTACCGGACTCCCTGTTCTATCTAAGGATACAAGCCCATCCCTGTTTATTTCAGCACTCTTTACATTCTACACTGGCCCAGTATTTTTCTCAGTGTGTGTGTGTGTGTGTGTGTGTGTGTGTGTGTGTGTGTGTGTGTGTTGCACAGAGCCTGACTGCCCTTACAACATGATGCTAGGTTAGACTTGTGGTATCTTCCACACCATGTCATTGATATACTTCAGTGTATTGAAAACAGTGAAGCATGCTGACTTGGTTAAATAGCCTGGACCACGGTGGGCCCCCACAGGCTGATAGTTCACTGTCTACTTCATTCTAAAACATTAGAAGCTCTCAGGAAATGCATTTTGGATTAACACTAAAAACACTTGAGTTTTTCTATCACATAATTGATAGTACGTAATACATTAAGAAAAATGTTCATAGGAAATGGGATGAATGGGTTTTTATATTCTTTGAAGTGAAACAAATAAGGTTTTACTTAAGCAGGACCCAGTAACTGCAGTGAAAAGAATTACTCTTTTACAAGCTTCCAGTGTTCTTAAGTGGGGCAGTTTCACTTGCTTTATGTCTTTTTCCACTTACCTATGTACCCATTCCCCAGAGAATGAAGCCCATCTTTTCCTAACATGGTGTCTCTAGTCTACCTAACCTATGTATCCAAAACCCTCTGATGGAAATTCCATCAACAAGGTCCATCCCAGCCAGAGTACCTGCCAGCTGCCTCTCCAATGTACCTGCCTAGTTCCTTCCTGCGACTGTTTCCCGAGTACCAGTTCTGATTTTGATGCTCTTGTCTTCTTCCCCACAAACTCAAATTCTCCCAATGGTAACTAAGTTACACCTTTTAAGTCTTATTACTTATGATTACTGCTTGATAGCTCATACTGGGAGTGATGTCTGAAAGCTAACTAACACATTACTGTTCCTCTTTGTGCTTTCTGAGGGAAGGCACACCTGTCTCTCATACTGCATCTTCAAGGTCTACAAGGTAGGAGGCACTTAATGTCTATTATTGCAGTGGCTGAAGGAAGAAAAGAAAATATGTCTAATCTCGCCTTACAGACTTCTCCTGACAGACACTGTGCTATCCATTTCTTTGCAGTGAACACTTCACACAAGGCACTGCGCTCAGGACCTTGAAGAAAGTGAACCTTTTCAATGTTCTGAAGATGTGCTGAATCAATTTTGGGGAATCCATGCACATTGCATTTGAATTTTTTACAACATCTGTCTTAGTTACTTTTTACTCATTGCTGAGACAAACACCCAACACTCAAAATGAAGGAAAGAATTATTTGTTTAGTTCACAGTTTGTGGAGGTTTCCACTGGCTTCAATGCAAACAACAGCAGTTCATGGTGGCAGAAAACAATGAAGAGCAGAGGAGGAGCAGCAGCTACAGCATCCATCAAGCCTCTCCCTTCTACACTGACTGCGAAGACCAGTGGGGCTGTGAAGATCAAGCTCCCCAGAAGACCCTGACTTCTACAAGGAAACAGGGCAGGGAAGCCAGAGGCAGCCTTCCTCAGTTCCTTTATATACACTTTTTGTGCTTAGTCACTCGGGGGCAGCCCATCGTCCCTAGGGTGGAACCAATTGCATCCGAGGATGGGCCCAATCACGCTCTGGGGTGGAACCCAGAGTTTGGGCTCTGCCTATCTTCAAGGCAGGAGGGGCACACCTGGAACTGACTGAGGAGATTCAGCCAAGTTTGACACAATGTGCAACTACCAGAGCATTTTAATCTTTTCTTGTCAACCTGGTGACTTTAATAATCAAATTAGATTTTTTAATTACTAAATTAAATATATCAAATCATATAAATATATATTTACATACACTATAATGATTTAAAAACATTTTACTCGAGCAAAAGCTCAAGAAAAATGTTTTGATCTTATCTTCCTGTTGAAAGATAGGTTATTTTCTATGGTAACAGTTAATTTTGCAGGGGTCTCTGATTATGTCAAGGTCTATCCTGTTTCTTCTGCTTTCAAGCCCGCATTTACTCCACACTGCTGTCCTATTTATTTATTTAAAGTTTTGAGAAAGGGTCTCTCACTACATCACTGCATTACCTGGGCTGTGCTCAAATTAACAATCCTCTTGCCTCGGCCTCCCAGAATGTTGAATTACAGTTGTGCTGTGTCCCACTGTGCCATCCACTGCCACCCCATCAACTGCAGGTGCTGACCTATCCTTTGGATTTCTAGGGGTTTTTTTCAATATGGGGAATTGAGCCAGGACCTTGTGCACGCTAGACCAGTGAGCTACATTCCTGATCCTAAATGTTACCTTCTTTCACTGTCCTTTCCTGAGGCTGCTTCTCTTGGACTTGCACAATGCCTCATTAATTCTTGTATGATCACATTCTCCATTGGACTTCAGGCTCCTCAAAACAAGGGCTTCACTTAGTCCTTCATTCTCAGCAGCTGGCACAGGACCCGCTATATAATAGCTGCTCAACAAATATTTATTAAATGACTAAATGTGCTCAGGAGGAATGAAAGGAGACCAGGGCTTGTCATCATTGTTTATGTGTACAAGTCATCAAATTAGAGAAAATCATTCATCTTAAAAGAATGCCAGAGTTCTATTTCTTGAACTTTTAACAACTCATGCCATGGAGAGAGAGGGTTAGGTCAGGGATTGATACTGAACCGACAGAGAAAAGGTGCTCACATGGCACGTAGAGGACACTGCTTTATCTGAGCTTCTAGATTTATTGATAGGCTTGTTTCCACCAGTCTTTTGTCCTAGTCCTCATAGGGCAGATGGTGACTATGACAGTCTATAGAATTAAGTTTACCTTGAGATAAAATGAGAAACATCTTATGCCAATACAATTTAGCTAATGATAGCCACTACAGACAGAATATTGTGATAAGTTAGTGGCGATCTCTTAGCTAATTTTCATAATTAGGTTGATTTCATCTGACAGAGGCTGTCAGAAGCATTTTATTGCCTTAAAAATGGCTGAGGACTCCAAAGAGTTCCATAATTTGATGTTATTTTTATCCATTTTAAATATATTATAAGTTACAAGAGATATCTTCAAAACATTTACTATCTCAAAACACCTACTGTGAACCTATTACATGTTAACAATTGCATTTTCCTTTCCAGAGAAAATAATTTAGTGAGAAAAGTGGCATTGTGTTATAGTTTTGTAAATCTCTTTAATGTCTGGCTTAATAGAAGACAGCTGGCTTCCCATATCACTTCTGCATTCAATCTGTTTCAATTTGTTGTTTTGTTTGAAGTCAATGAGGAAATTCCGGTTTTGTACACATGCAGTTTAAAAATTGAATTATTTTAATAACTTTTTCAAATTTTGGATGTTCTTCTTCAGGGTTCCACTAAAACTCAACAAGTGGTAAGTTTCTTAAACCTTATATTTGCAGTATGGAATACAAAGTCACATCAGCTAAGGTTTCACACCGGGCTACGTTAAAATCTCCTGGTCTACATTTTACCATGAATGAATCTTTCACTCACACATGATGTTATAACGTCATGCACTATTAACATTTGGAAAATATTGCTCACTATATTATGCAAATCTGCAAAATGTTGATACATTTCATTGTATAATTCTAAACCATATTACTGAAAAGGATCACAGTCTTATTAGAAAAGAAAACTGTAATGCTTATGGTGGCAGATACATGAACTATAAACTCTTCTCAATTTTTTTCACTGCACATAAATGTCCCTCATTGTTTACCTTGAAGCAACAGCCTCATTGCACTCATTTAAAAAAAGTTGTGGGCCAACATTCCATCAAGTCTGAATTACCATAGTTTGTCAGTTGTTCTTTCAAGTAAAAATATATTTCCTGAAAAAACCAGATGGTTTAGCTCTCAACTCAATTACCCAAGTGTTTTAGTTCAGAATAAACACTGTACATATTCAAGTGTACAACAGGAGAGCTTTATGTGTTTTCCATTTTGCCACACAGAATATTGTGGAGGAAAAAAAAGATTATTAAGAAGATATTATCAAGGGTTGAAATTTAATTAAATGAATAATTTTTATTGTCTCATCAAAGGCACTCTTAAGTGGGACTGACATTGGTGGCAGAGGAAAAAAAAACAACTCTGAGAATGGCTTGGCTCTGTGCTTGATCATGTTAAGGTACAAGCCACTTTTCCCACTATTGTTTTTGCATTATTAGTACAAGTGTCAAACAGGGGCGGGGGGAAAGCAAATTGATGTCTCACAATTAATATGAAAACAGCTCCGGTTTTGGCGACCTCCCCTGAAAGCAAGCATGAGAATCCCCAGGGGCTTACACTTTGAGAACTGTGGGCTTAAGGTTCAAACTGGAGATCTCCTAAACAGACTTAAATTATATAGTTAATTTTACAATCTTTCTTTTTTTAATGTATTTGGTCCAGGATCTCACTATGCAGCTCAGCTCATAATGATCCTCCTGTTTTCAGCCTCCCTAGCACAGGAATTACAGGTGTGCACCACCATCCCTGGTCACAGTGGCCAGCTCACTGCACCAGGGGCAGGACTGGTGAGTCATGTGGTACCTAGGATGGAACTCCAGTCCCTGTATTTGTCCAAGCAGGTGCTTAGACTGCTGAGCTATTTCACCAGCCCTAATTTTACAATCATTTAGGGCTTTTTTCCCCAATGTACTCAATATTTATGAATATTATAGTTTAGCAGTAAGTTTGACATAAATAAGTAAATACCTCATGCCAAACACTTGAACATTATGCTACTCAAACCTCATAAAACATCTATAAGTCAGCCGTAATTCGTTCCACTTTTAAAACACTGATGCTCAGAGAAGTTTTGTCTTAAAGCAAATAATTGTGGGAATCTAGAATTAAATATAAATTTAGCTAAATAATGCATGAGTTTGTCAATTATAGCATATTGGCCAAGTCTCTCAGGACATATAGAAAACACATGATAAATATACACTGGTTTCATCAGTGGCACAGTTTTTGAGAAGTCAGAACATACTGATACATACAAATACTGATATTAAAAACAAACAATTTTAGGAAATTTCATTAAAAATATACTTCACAGAATTCTTCTGGAATGTCTTCCACAGACACTAGTCTATGGTGAAGGGACTGGATTGATGACAATTCACTCTAATGCCTTCAGAATGTTCTCTTTCAAATGGCAATTTTAAGCCATATGCCAATTGCAGGTTTATTTGAACTCTCCACTATCCCCATGAAATGTAGGGTGGGATACAGTTGACCACCCTTCTTGGCCTTCAAGGGATCCCTCTCTACCTGTCTCTCCTCCTCGTCATGAAGTCCAGACCAGTTGACTCACATAGGAAAACCAAATAAACCTACGACTACTACAAACATGCTTACCTCATACTTCATTCAGCCCCCTGTCATGGCTTAACTGGGAGGTGAATGAGTCCCACTTTCTCTCTGCTATTATCTGGTTCCCCCAACACGACTGCCATCATGTAGGTCAGAATCAATGAGATTTTCTCTAAGCAGCAGCAGCCACCTTTCAGTCTGGCCACTTTGGTCCAGCCAGGCCACCAGCTGTATCCTTCATGGGCTTCATCAACTCTTCTCACTCTTCACTTTCCTCCTCCCTCTCTGGTCTTCATCCTTCTGTAAGCTCCTCTTCCTCTCTCCACATCTACATCATGCTGCCATGCTCCATCTCTAATCTGCTCTTCCTGTCTGCTTTTCTCCTCTGCTGGGTGTGCCAAGCCCCGGAATCCTGGTGTGCCCTTCTTTTGTGGACCTCTCCCCAACTGGCCTCTCTGGCTAGCTACACAGTGCTACATCCGGGTACCACATAAACACCCCCAACCCAACAAATGTGCCACAGGTCTCAATGTGCTCCTCCTCAACCTACCTTTCTAGCTGTTTCTTGCTGATGGCACCATTGCATGGCCTGTCACTGAAGACAGAAAACTAGGACCCAGCTAGGCCCCTCCTCCTCTCCATACTCCATGCACCACCAATCCTGGTCTCCTGAAATTTCCCTAAATATCTCAGGAACTGCCCAGCCTCCCAAATGACACTTCTGCTGCTTTCCTCTGAACTCATTTTTTTCTCCTGAAATAAACCTATGTTCTCTCTCCTATCTTTCTCCCACAGAAGTATCAGAGGAAGCTTGCTTGCTTTTCCTTTTTCTTTTCTTTTCCTTTTCCTTTTCTTTCTTTTTTTTTTTTCTTTTGTTGTTGTCTTTTTTTTGACACAAGTTCTAACTATGTAGTTCAGTCTGGCCCTGAGCTCAGTTGAGCTCACTTTGTAACTCGAAACAGGATGGTCTTGAACTTGCAACAATCCTCTTGCCTCAGTCTCCCAATCCTGCTAAGCCTCCTCCTGCATCAGCGCCTCCATGTCACTATGCCAGGCTCTAAGAGGAAACTTTCTAAAACACCAAATCTGACAGTGCTTAAAAGTCTTGAGCCTTTTCCTTGCTCCAGACATCTAATAATCCCCCAAACATCCCTGCCCATTGGGAAAGATCTGGCTGTCTGGGCCCCAAGGGCTGGTGTGGCCTAGCCTTGCTTGCTTCTGTGTCAGCCCATGCCTAATTTCTCCCAGTCCCCAAGACACACGGAGGACTTTGGCACTTGCTTAAGCTCTTCACTCACCTCCGGAGATAATTCCGCCCTCCCCCACCACGTTTGCTGGCTTGCTGTCTCTGCTCCTTCAGAGCTTACTCTGAAATCTCTACCTCCAGCGCCTCCTCCTGGGGAGCTAGCTGCTTCCTTCGCCAGACTCAGGACGCTGCTTTCCACATCTTCACTCATGCCTAGCTCTCTGCCTCGCTGTGAATTTCTTAAAGTTGAGCACCATGTCTTATGGGAACCTCAGCCCCGAAGACATCTGGTACGTGGGAGGAATTCACCAAGTGTTTGTGAAGCAATGTGGGTGTGACCTCCTCTGAGCCATATCCTAAGTCCGCAGTCGCTTCTCCAGGTCTGAGCCCTACTGGGGCTGCCTTTTCCCCATCCTCTTGTTTGAAAACAAAACTACCTTGCACAGAGATCTTGAACGTCCCTTTCTATATTTAAAAGTCCACTGGCTTTTGCAAAGCTCCTTCGTGGCCCTGAAGCTGTTTCCTGAAGCCGCCTATGGCAGCCTTCTTCTCATGTGGTGGCCACAGAGCTTCAGCAGCTGCGCCCCGTGCTGTCGGAAAGGAAAGGAGGTATTTAAGGCACATATCCCAGAGATCAGCTTTTAACACGATCTCAGTAAAGGTGATTTTCATTTTATCAGTCTTCATGTCACAAACACAATGACAAGAGGACAACTGCTTTTTATCTTGCGATACAAACATATCAATAATTTTTAGAATTTATTATTAGTAACAAAACATGGCCAGAGTCTAAAAACCCTGAATTGATGGAAAGTTCTCAAGTGCGAGAATGAGATCACTAAATCACTAGCTTCCCCGCCCACTCCTGGCTTTCCTCGGCTCGGGCCAGGTTGCTAATTAGGTAACTTCTTATCATAATTACCTAGTCAGCCCTAATGGCTTCACACACTCGCTTGCAGGTCCTGTAGGGCCGCTTTCGATGGTTAAAACAGCTGCTGGAGTTTCCCGAGGAGGCCTGGGCTGCGCGCGGAGGACGCGTCCCGGGTGAGGGCTATGGGAGGCAGGCGCTCAGAAGCAAAGTGGGGCACCGACGCGCAGTTTGCACCTCCGCCCGCCGCTGCACCTCCCGCTCTCCGAGTTTCACGCGTCTGCCTACCCGGCCCCCGTGCACCCCAGAGTCCCCGCGATTGTGCGCCCGGGTCTCTGACAGGGTGAAGGCCACGCTTGCGCGTCTACCCGAGCCTTGCAGCTTTGCCGGGGTCGTGGGCTTCCCAGTCCTTCTCCTGGTGGTGAGGAGGGAAAGAAGGCGACGCCCCCGCAAGGCCGCCCGCGAGGGTCCCGTTGAAGGGCGCTAGGCGGGCGTGTGTGAACAGAGTGAGAGAGGAAAAGCGCCGGCCTGTGTGCGCGCTCGCGTGTGTGCGTGCGTGTGTGTGTGTGTGCGCACGCTGGCGCGCAGCGGGAGGAGGGAAGGGGACAGAGGGGGGCAGCGGGCAGCGGAGGGAGGGGCGGCGGGCAGCGGCGGGCGGGCGGGGAGAGCTGGGCTCGGCGGTGACACTCGGAGCGCCCAGTCCGCGCCAGAGCCGCGAGAACGCAGAGCGCAGTGAGCCTCACCCCACCCAGCCCGGGTGCAGCCGGCAAGCGCCCGCCGGGAAAACACCCGTGCCGCCGGCTCCGCTCGGCGGGACGCGGGTCCTAGCTCCGCTGCACTACAACTTCGCCACCCGCCCACCTCCCGCCTTTGAAGTTTGCAGCCCTGCCGGCAAAGTTGGGCCGCGTGGGCCGATTGCGTTCCTCTCCTTTATCAGCCTCAGTCCCAGGGCTCGGGTCCCGCGGTTCGTGGATACCAGTGCTCAGCATCCTGGCCGGCTGAAGCCGAGCTGTTTTGCGCTCCTCACCTCGGGGAAGGATTCTCTCCTCTGCCCCTCGGACGAACAAACCGGTTTTTAAGGTAAGTTGGGGGGAGGAGAGCCTTAAGCGGCTCCGGACGTCTCAGCCTGCCACTTCGGAACCTGGGATCTCAAGGCGCTTCCAGCTCAGGGCTCCTTGGGATCGGGTTTTGGGTCGCGCACCCCCAACCTGGGAAGTGCCCTGCCAGGTTCCTGATCCAGAGGAGTGGCGGGTGCGAGGGGCGCAAGGCAGGTCATCTAAAGGTTTTTAAGGTACTTTCGTGGTGCGTTGGGAGAAGAGACAGCGCGCGGGCCAGGAAGAGGGGAAGCTCCTACTGGCACGCCGCAGGTCAGGTGGCCCCGGAGCCGCGACCCCTGACTCGGCCTGGACACTCACTTGCACCCCTGCCAGTGGGCGTCTGGCTCCCTCTCCGTGTCCTTGCCCGGTGCCCGCCTCTGGAGAAAATGGAAAGAGGGCTCTCTGGGCGCTTGCGGCGAGGAGAAGCTAGGGTCCTGCTGGTCGGCCCCGGCGGTCCTCTGCGCGGTGCGAGCATCGCTATGGAAACTTCTTCCCGAGCTTGGTGGCCTGGGAGCGACTCGCACTTTTGCGGGAGCTAAGAGCACCTACCGCAGGGACGCCCCCGCCCTCGCCACCCGGGGACCCGGTGACCTTGCCCGTCCGTGGGCACCGAATCCGGGTTCGCTCGCGTCTGCTCCCCCTTCCTTCCTGAGCGGAGCGCCGCCGGTCCCGACGCTCAGGACCTAGAGCGCGCGGTTTCAGATCCCCACCGTCGCCAGCGCGCCTTTTGCAAACTGCTGAGTCTGAGGTGCGGTTTCGTTTCACTGCGCGGCCTCCGCCCCCACTCCTCCGCTACCCGCGAGCTCGGCCGACGCGAGAGGGTGCCCCCAGCACCCGTAACGCGGAGGTGGCCGGGGCTTTGGAGTCTGAGGTGGGCGCTGCCCCCGCCCCCAGGTCACCGTCCCCTCCCGCCGGGTTCGGGGCGCTGTCCATCTCTGTTCCCGCAACGGCAGTTCATGGAAACCTAACTGGAGCAGTGTCTCTGGTTTTGTTTTTCGGAGTTCTTTTTAGCAAGTTAGTTGAGTTGGTAAATGTGTTTACCTCCCTCGTCTTTCAATCCTAAATCACAGAGAACTTATTTTATCACAGAATTGCTGATCTCCTCTCTTCTCCCTCTCCACCCCTCCTCCGCCTGCCTCGCTCGCTGAACCCTTTTTCTTTGCGGAAGGAGGGAATCTCCGCACCTCCTCCTCGCCTCCTCCCACCGTCCCGAAGCCTGTGAGAACCAGGGAAGTCATCAATGGGAATAAATAGGACCCGGCTCCATTCTCCGCCCCCTTCAAACAAGTAAAATCCTCCCCGGGCTGCAGAAGTAGAGATAAAACATCCCTCCCAAGGGAGCGGTTGCTGAGGATTTGATGGGATTGAATTGTTTTATTATCCTGAAAGAAAGTGATGGATGGTGGAGAGTAGGGCTTTGCCGGAGAGCCCGGGGTGCCAAGGGGCCGGTATTTATTATTATTCATTATTGTTTATTAAGAGTGATAATAAGGCCGTAACCCTCGCTGAGAACTGTGTTTATACTTGTTCGATTTTATGTCAGTCTCTTATTACAGTGGTTTTAGGAAGTGAAAACACCAAAAAGGTATTAACTCCTCGCACTCATTCTGCATATGGAGTTAATCAAGTGTCAAACAGATACTGTCATTTTACTAAAGTTTAGTTTTTAGAAAGATGCTGTCTCGTGAAATGCCATTTGCCTCACTCTGCCTTCTTAAAGTTTAAAAAAACTTGCTAACGTAATTAATTATGGTCCCAATTCCCACTTTCAATCTAAACCTATATTCAGGATATTAAAATACCCCACCATTTAGTCTCTAAAATGACTCTAGTGAGTTTCAACCCTTAGTGTTTGGAGAGGGTTCAGCTGGGAATAAGGGGGTCCAGAAATTAGAGAAATTAGAACTACTTCAAAATCCATACAAAAGTCCTTCACTTCTTTCAAAGAAGGGAATTACAAGTCCCCTCTCTGCACAATCCTTAGCTTCAGTAACTGTCCCTAATCTTTACCACACGCTGGAAACATAACAGCTTGCAGCCTTTTCTGTATTATTGTTTTCATTTTTGTGTCAAGACGTTTTATTCATTAAACCTGTATGTCAAAGACTCAGGCTCAGCGTGACAGAAACACTCTGTTTTAATTAGTAACTATCATAAAAAAAGAAGCTAGAACTCTGTAATGGGCCTAAATTGCTATGAATTATGTGTGGTTTAAATTATGCATTTATTTGAGCAGAAATGAAACCATGAATATAAAACAACTTTTAATCAATTGCAGATACAGCTTTTATCTCTGAGGATGTAACAAAATATATAATTGAAAAATACCCTTGGCTGAATGAAGGGAGCCCCCCGCCTCAGTTTATTTGTCCTAGGTCCATTTAACATTCATGTGGTAAAACTGTGAATGTTAAAGGCAGAAGGCTGGTATCACAACCCTGGCAGTGCCCCAGGAGGGTCTGCCTTTGAAGTAGCTCCCCTAGGTATGTCTTCATGTAACTTAGTGTGGAGACATTTTCAAAGGGCATTGTGAACCTGCTGATTCAGTCGTCAGTTTCTTCTCTAGGACTTAAGCAGATTCTGCTGGGGGGAGCTGTTTTAAAACTGAACAACTCATGAAGAAAAAGATAGAAATGAAATCTACCTGTAGCTCTCTTCTTGTGTTTGTTTCTACAACAATTGTTGTTGGCCTACCTGGAGATCAGAATTTCCATTATAAAATCAATTGTGTTTTTGTCATAAAAGAAAAGAAAGGAATTATAAAACCTAAAGCAAAACTGATAATGAAGGTTCAACAGATATTGGAAATGAAGCATTGTAGCAGTGTGTGAATTCTGTGTAATTGGAGCTGATTCAGACTCCTTCAGTCTTCCTTCTTTACTTCCTCAGCAATAAGATGGTCAAGGCTAGTGAAAAAGCAGCTCATCCCCACTCCGCTTCTCTTTCCTTTCTGAATGTATTCTCACCAGCTCTTGCTCTGTAGAGTCATTCACCCAGAGGGGCAGCCCGTTGAGTATTGAATTTTGTAAGTCTGTTGGTGCCTGCCAATCACAAGGAAGAAAGTGTATGCCACACACATGTATGTTAGGTCAAAGACAAGCATGAACTACAAAAAAATCATTCAGTGAATTCATTTGACCTTGAAATAAGTTATAGAGCTTCTAAATGTTTGTCAGAGAATATTTTGAAGAACATAATTTATTCTTCCCGTTAGCTCACAATCATCTAGTAGAAACCACAACACCCACACACACATACGTGTGCACACAGACACACACAAAGTGAACAGCAAATATTACCTTAAAAACTAATTCCAAAATATAACTCTTCCAGTACTAATAGCATATTGTTCAAAAGCTCTGTATTTTATGACCTTAAGTTGGGGTACACTCTGCTTTGTGTTTCTTCTACCTGCAAATAGAAAATGGAATGACACCTAGGATGCATGCAGTTATGCTTCTGTGTTAAGTTCTACTTGGAAGAAAAGCACTCTGCTGCTGTTACCAAAAAATAAGCACATGCTAAGATGTGGAAAGACAAAAAATACCAACACTGGATTGGATTAAATAGTTGTGTTTGGATAATAAATTCAGTTATTTTTCTAGGGAAAATCCCCACACCATTTTAGTATGAGCATATGTTTGTATACAACTGTTGCCTCTTCTGAGATCACAACTAACGTTTGCTGTTGCATACCCTGCAGATGCCCAAGCCTGTGACAACAGCAGGTGCATTTGTAGCTTTCCTTCTGAAAGGCAAGCTCTCCAAGATACCGTCTCTCTTCCTTTTGGTGTTTTACCGAAAACTTCAAAACAGCAAATCCAGGAATCTTAGGATTTTAAAATGTTTAATATACATGATATATATAATATAATATAATATATATGATATGTATATAATATGAGTTCAGAAAAAAGTTGCTTGTCTTGCATTTCAAAAATTGAAGGTAATTTTTTTTTTCACTGTGAAGTCAGCAATATTTTTCTATAGTTGTTTCCCTTTGGAATGAAGAAATAGCTTTGACCACGGAACAGCTGGGTGTTGGGTTCTGTATAGTGTCTTTTTTGTTCAAGGAATTCATTAAGCTAGATTTGATTTAAATTTCACTTTGCATTCTATAGATCTCAAGTTTGTAAGAACAGTATTTTAAAACTTACAGAATTATATGTTATTTTTTCACTGATTTCTGGATTCTTTAAAAATGGATTTATTTTAGTAAGCTGGTGAATAGTTCTTAGTTTTCATTGGTAATTTTTTCCTGTAACAGAGTTGAACAAGAACCATATTTAATGTTTCATATATTTTTCTGACATTTTAGTATCACTCCTAGAAAATAGGAAAATAGGAAATAAATGTCTTATTTAAAAGAGAAAGTATGGTTGAATGAGGTAGTATAATTATAGTTAGCTTATCCAATGTCTCCTTTGAGATAATTTAATGCCTTTTGTGGTTATAAAAAGAAAAAAAGTTTCATAAGTAATGGGGATGAAGTTTAGAAAGAACTTAATTAAAACCTGATTATACATAATTAGAAATCAACTCATTAGGCTAGAACTCTAATATCCTACCTCTGCAATGTGGATATTTTAAAGATAATGAGAAAAATATAAAAAAGTTAATATGCATGCATGTTTGTTTTCTAACTGGAATGATTGCAGCTGATCTAACAAGTAATGGTGAATGCTAAAGTAAACAGAGGCTATATGACTTTTGGCCTGTGTTTGGGCTCTCTATGAGGAAACCGAGGTAAACACTTACTGCTGTGTGCTTAGGGAACAGCTATTCCACAATCCAAAGACACGGCCAAAAGTATGGACTGTATTTAAGAAATATGTCTTGTCAACAGCTAAAAATCACCATCGCTATCCCTTATATCTTTACCCACTTCAATAAATGTAAAATGAGTCTGAAGTTCAACATTTTCTAAAACAAGCAGTAAAATCTGAACTCACAATTTAAAAGACCTGTACTGCACATCATGTTTTTGAAATCGCCATGACTGTTTTTAAAAATTATAACATGGGAGCTAGGAGCAAGTTATGAGCAAACCCCATCGACACTATATTCAGACAGCACACACAAGGAAGAGGGCAGGCAGCATTGTGGTCTTTACTTGGAATTATTAGGTCTAAGAGGGAAAGCTTATGGAAAAAGACTTGATTTGTTGAGGACTGGATTCTCCCATTTAGACACTGTAAGTTTTCAAGGCCTACTGGAGTATAAATGGCTACAGCTTAGAGCACAGATTGCAGTGAAATGTGATCCACAGCAGTCCATACTCACCTTGGAGATGGCTTTCATGGCCCTCCTGAGCTCAAGTCACATGTACGCTGAGGTCAAAGGTGTTGCCAAGTGGAACACTCTGCCTTTTATTTCAGTAATCAAATGCAGTTGAATTATCTGTCATTAAAAAGCTCACAGAAACCTAAACACACTTGATCCATTTGAGTTATCCCTTTAAAGTTTTGAAATACATAATAAATTCACTAGTGTGTGCATGGATACATCTCATAGTGTTGATTTAAATATTATGCATATGTTAGCAACATTCAGTAAATATAGCTTCATGTTTAATTATAGTATCCACTAAAATTAATCAATATTACCAAAAGCTTTAAACATGGACTGATTTAACCAGGCATGGTGACATACACCAGTGATCTCAGAACTCACGAGGCTGAGGCAGAAGGTTCATCACAAGTTCAAGACCAGCCTGAACTATATAGCGAGACCCTGTCCCAAATAAAACAAACAAAGCAAGAAATTTGGACTGATTCAGAAGTAAGTGAATCCTGTCTATAATTGAAGAGATATTTGTAGCCACAATAACAGAGACCGGAAATAACAGTGCTAATTCACCGAGGTGCTATCAAAGGCCAGCAATCATTTACCTGTTTGCTTCTGTATCTGGTATATCTATTCTGTTGGTGATTCTTTGAAGTTTCCAAAATGTACTACATTGACATTCAGACAGATAGTGATGTTAAGCTCAACTATCTCTGTTACAGGATAATAATATCATTAAGTTTCTCTTGTGGATGTTTAACAACTAATGTTTGCACACCAAAAATTAAAGAAATAGAGGGGCTACAAGGATAGCCAATATTTTGGTCCTATCAGGTCAAGGTCAGTGAGGACTCAGAACATAAGAGAACCTGTGCTGTGACATCCTGTAACTCAGTGGTGTCCCAAAT
>NDGM011078392.1:0-14343 GCA_002564305.1 Octomys mimax
TCCCCACCCTATGACTGCATGAGGCTTTGGGGGGACAACTAGACACAAACCATAACAACTGTGATAACTGGTTCCTACCAACAGACCCTGACACCCTGGAAAGTTCCTTTTACCACTTATCCTCTATTTGTTCATTTGTGAAATGAGAGTTTGACTGAAATATCTCTAACGTGCTCTCTGTCAAATTCTATAAATTGGCTTCTTCTGCTCATCTCAATTATTCTACCAGTTTGGGAACTTAATATGGCTATAACAATATCAGAGAAGGTCAAATATTTATATATAAACAATAATTAATAAATTAATGCTGAGAACACTTTGGAGCTGCCATGCTACTGCGTGCTTTGGGCTAGCGGAAACCCAGAGCTGTGGACTGGATTACAGTGGTGGGAGACCCTGTTCCTTTTACAAAGATAGGACACATGAAATAAGTTAACTGGACATAGAAATATTAGGCTGTATGATCAATGATGATGAAATTAAAAGCTTTCATGCACCTATGTAGAGGATATGGATAAAGATCTGCTGCCTTGGTAAGCTTGGGCTTCTCTCCTGCCAAATGGTATATTGCCAAACTACGGTGTATTTCAAAGAATTTGATAGTTACTTGGGGGTGTTTTTAAATATTTTCTTTGGGGTGCAGGAGAATTCTGTGATCAAAAAACCTCAGAAACATTTTCTTTCACATCATTTTTTAGTATTCTCACAAGGCACTTACAGAGATCAATGAGGTGTACTTTGACTGAGGCACAGAAATGCAGAACACGCATTAATGATTCCCCTCCTCATGTCTGTTACTCCCCCCGAGTTGAACATTTTGCGAGAAGTTTCAGTGTCTATAATGTGTTTTAATCACATACATATTGCCTTACCCACTCTTATACTGGCCCTTCTCTAGCCTTCTTATTTTCTCCCCACCTGTCAGATATTTACAATAATTTGTTTTTATCAAACAAAAACTTCTGAGAAGTATGTCAGGTAAGAAAAAACACTTTCTCAAACTTTTATGATTAAAGTAATATATTTTTTAATAAAATACCTAAGAGTTCCTGAGGTTTTCGGAATATGGATGGAAATGGTAATCTTTAGGAATGTTTTCTTAATGGTTGAGTTGCTTAGAGATTTCACTGTAATTCAGTTTTTCAAGCTGTGTTGGCCATTTCTGTAGTCCTTGCTTAGACATCCTGTTGGATGACATCTCCTTTATAGGTCAAGATTTATAAAGATACATCATCTATTATTCTGATTATTTTCTCTATGTAACCCATTTTATCACCTACAATCAAGAATTCCTTTTTAGTTATACATATCAAATAGTTTTGATATTTCTTATATTTTTTTTAACATTTATTGTGTGTGTGTGTGTGTGTGTGTGTGTGGCCAGCTCAGCCCACCGGGGGTGCGGCTGGCTGGCATGTGGTGCTGGGGGATCGAACCGCGGTCCCTGTGCTTTTCCAAGCTTGTCCCAAGTAGGTGCTTTAGACCACTGAGCCATCTCTCCAGCCCCAATATTTCTTATATTTTGGACAATTCTTTATAATCACTGTTTAATTTCTGACTTAGCATTTAAAAATTTAACTCACTGGAAAGCAGTTTGAGGGGTTGCTCAGTTTCAATAGAGAAACATGATGATTTTTTAGACCTTTAGAAAGTCAATAGGCTATATGAACACTACAATCTCTGCTATAAAGTTTTTAGTAAAAAGAAATGCAATATAGCTATGCAGAATCATTCCAGGGTGAGAGAGATATTGTTTTGCTTTCTCCCATCCATTTATTTTTTGAGCTCAAGATTCATCTTGTCTAGGAAGTCCCTCTTAGCACTTGATTTCAGCTCATTTGGATCCCTCTTGTGTTGTTATTCCAGAACAGTTCTATTTTATTTTTTTCTAACTATTCTGTTTTGTTTTAGTTTATGACTTCAAATGACTATATTTTTTAAATGTATATTTTTAAATGTAATTTTTTTGGTACAGAGTCTACAAGGTTCACAGGGTCTCACTGCATAGATCCAACTCATAGTGAGTCTCCTGTTTTGAGCCTCCCAAGTGCTGAGATTATAGGTGTCTGCCACCACACCCAGTGTCAATCATCATCTAATCTGCTGAGCTATCTGGCTGGCCCTTAAAAGACTGTATTTTATGCAGGGATTTACAGCAAGCATTTCTGAATATTTGCACATTGATAGTATAGCCCTTCATTAATATTTAGAAGCAAATGCAGGAATATCTACAGGAATGATAAGAACATGCCTCCACTTTAATTCCATGTATAATTTCCAAATCAAAGACTTGTAATAACTTTGAAACATAAGGGGAAGAAAAGAAATAACCTCTAAAGAAGTGGATACAGGAAAATGACTGAGAGAAAATATTGGTAGTAGTTATTATACCAAAAGCTGTGCCGCCTTTGCTTATGAGGAAAGGAAAAAGTCTCCAGGTGATAGTCTGTGTATTGCTGTTATGGTTTGTGGCTAGGTGTCCCCAAAAGCCTCATGTAGTCGTGGAGTAACTTCTAGAGTTTGTGATTAATTCATGATCCAATGCTGACATTATGGGTGCGAGCACACACCTACCCTGGGGTGAGTAATCTGCATGCAAAAGTAAGGAGGGGAGAGAGGCTAGCTAGGTGCTGCAGCTGTTTCCCCTCTCATTGCTCTCTGCTGCTTTCCACCACCAAGAACTGCTGCCCTCTGCCAAGTGCCTCTCTGCCTTGGAGCCAGCAGAGTAAGGATTGAAACCTCTGCTAACTGTGAGTTAAATAAACTTTTCTTTCCTTAATTTTGGGTGTTGGATATCTTGTCCCAGCAACAAAGGAAGTGTAATTGAGACAATTACTAAAGGCTGTGCATGCCATTATCCACTGGAGTCAAGAGGCTGCACTCTCTGAGTTGATAATGTCACTTTTTTTATATGGTAGAACTTAAGTAGTCTATCTTTCTTTAGTTAATAGTGATAAACTAAAATTTTCAGGTTAAGAATTGTAGCTAGAAATGTAAAGTCAACATCAAACATAAAATGTGACTTGTTTTCCAATTAAAATGGATAGTTTTTTTTAAGCATGACTAGCTGTCAAAGTACGGATTTGATAATATTGAATTTCTTTTCTTCAAATAGATTTTTTGGCATGGTATGTATTGGCCAATGATGACCTAGGCAGACAGGCTTTTTCTTAAAATAGATATAATACCAGTAGCATATTATAGCGAATGGAGAAGGTTAAGAAGAAGATGGAGGAAAAAAAGAGACTTAATAAGTCTAGCCATATTTTCTGACTTCCAGGAGACCTAAATCCTACATGTTAGAATGCAAATTTCAGTAAATCTAAATGACTTTTTATCTGACAATTCCTTTCAAAATCTAATATAGACTAGAGCTTGCCTCTGTGTGCTTGGGTGCTTTTATTGATTTTCCTACTCAGATCCTCATGATGCAGCACTAAGGTGATGGGATCAGTATATCTTCCTTTTGGGATTATTACTTGACTCTTGTGAATCTTACAGATGCCTTTATTAGATTTTCCAATTTTTTTTGCTTAACTAACAAATGGAGAGTTTGCTGTTGTATATAGTGGGGTTCTTGGGGAGAAAATAAATTAGTGGTTCTAATACAGATAGTGCCAAAGTGATGTCACAGTTTTTGTTAACTCTCAAACTTATGCCTCCAAAGAACAATGTACTATTAAAATCATTCAGGCCAATTTTCTGGAGTGTGGTAATGGCTTCTGTGACTACAGTGTTGGTTGTTACTTTTCTTCTCTCTAAGATACATTATCTTCCATCTCTTTATGGCTTTTCTAAAAATTACTAATGCCCACAGCTACTTTCCCTACAATTTTTCTTTGGAAAAAAATCAATTTTATTTTTTATATAGAAGAGGTTATAAGTTGAGTTAATTAAGAACTCACAAGAGAGCCAACCAAATAGCTCAGCAGAATAAAGCACCTGCTTAGAAAGGCATAGAGACCTGAGTTCAATCCCTGGCATGCCATGCCAGTCTGCTGAGACTGAGCATGATGGTGGCATGCATGTAATCCCAGCACTTGGGAAGCTGCAAACAGAAGGATCACTATGAGTCCAATCTGTGTAGTGAAATCCTGTAGCCTCTTTACTATACTTTATTCTATTTTATTTTTATTTTATTTTTGGCAGGACCAAGGATTGAACACAGGCCCTTGCACTTGCCAGGGAAGCACTTATTCCACTGAGCCATCTCCCCGACCCCCTCTCTGTATTATTGTACATTAAAAATAAACAATTCACAAGGACAAAGTCATAGTTCTAACTCACTTAAAGCAGATGGTGAATTTTTATTTTCCAGTACTGGTAATTGAACTTGCATCCTCATGCTTTGCTGGCAGGTGCCATGATTTTTTTAAGGAAGTCTCTAAACAATAAAAATTTCCATCTTTTATGCTATTATGAGCCTCACTAACCTCTGCTTTTAGAGATCACTCAACTTTTACTTCAGATCTTAGACCTTGATAACCTTTTGCCTTTACCTTAACCTGCTCTTAGAACTAAGGCACTTATTTTATCTTTTTTCTGCAGTCTGATAAATTTTTAACAGATTATTCAACATACAATTATTGCTCTCCCTTCAAAAGCATCATATTTATGAGGGAAAATGATGTGAGAATAAGAGAGAGAGAGACAGACAGACAGACAGACAGACACAGAGAGACAGAGACAGCATACTTATTTTGCCTAAAACAAATACAGAGTTAACCAAAAGTTTTGCATAATAATTTTCTATGCAACTTTCCACTAAATTTTAAAAATATTCTACAAGATATATTTTAGTAGCCTCAAGCTTAGTTTATAAATGAAGAAACACACTTAGAAATATTAACCAACCATGTCATGTTCATGGGAATACTAAGTGATATAAATGAATGAAGAGGGCTTGGGGTACACCACGGGGGCAGTGATCCCTGAAACCTCACAGCAAGTGAGGACGTTGCTTACTCCTCTCATAACTCGTGGTAGTCTAAGTGTCCCCTCCAACTTCTGAACATGCTTCTGGGATAGTGTGAAGGACACCTCAGTGGCAAAAGAGAAGGATGGCAAAGGTTCACTGGGACAGACCTTTTGATGTGAAAGCAATGCCTTTCATGTCTCTGATCATAAGGTGGAATGATTCCCACTGCACTAACCTATTCCAAAGGGGGTTTCAGACAGGGAAAATTCAATGAGCATTAAATGTTTCTATCATGTAGTGAAACAAATTGAATTTATATTATTAAAATTTCAAGCTCTTTCCTTAGCATCACGCATCCTTTTCTTCAATAATTTCCATTTGAGTCAATTTTAGGATTCCTTTAGCAAATGAAAATGGAGATTTCATATCATGATGCATTAATATAATAACACCATAAAATAGTGTGTAGTGCTAATATATGAGGAATTTTGTGCAGTGATTGTTTGTTTTTATGTACTTTAACAGGGTCTCACTATTCAGCTCGGACTCATAGTGATCCTCCTTTTCTCAGCCTCCCCTCTGCTGGGAGTACAGACTTGCAGTACCATACACGGTGTTGACGGCTGGCTCAGCAGCCCCCTGGGAGGGACTGGTGTGGCTTGTGATGCTGGGGATAGAGCTCGGGTCCCTGCGCTTCCCTAAGCAGCCACTTAGTCCGCTGAGCTATCTTGCTGACCCCAGTGTGCAGTGATTTTAGTTAACATTTTGAAAGCATAATTTTTTATATCACTCTCCACAAATGCATTTGAAGAAATGTATTCTAATGCATCAAAATATTTCTCTACGGTTGCAAATTTAAGATTTTTATCATTTTGATAATTATAAAGAGCACGATTCATTAGTGTTTTGCTTTATTTGCATAGTTCTTTAAGCTCAGAATACTTACTGCAGATAAATTTGCTGGAGAAGAATTACTGAGTCAAAGCAGAATAGCAACTTTAATATTCCTTATAAGCATTAAAAATTTGCTTTGCTGGAGTGTACCAGTCTGGATTTTATTTGCTGTGCGTGAAAGCCTCTCCATCCCTTCCTCTTTTTGTTTTGTATCAACTTCACTGCATGAACGTTAGCCTCAATTCTTATTCCCTTATAACTGAATATGTGTTTTATCCTTTCATGAAGCAAAGTAACACGGCACTCTCTATTACTGGTTTTTATTTATTAACTGCTATCCATAAGTTCAAAACTGTATTCTTCCCATGCTCAGGTACGTCCCGTGCCTGTTTTAGAGACTGGCAGTAGTCTTGGACTATTTTATTTTTCTTGATTCTTTTTTTCCTTCTTCATTGTTTCATTCACATTAACAATGCGGAAAAAAATTTAAAGTTGAGTTTTATCTTATGTTATTTTTCCAATTTAATTCTAGATGGCAAGATATGCAGAAATGGAGCGATTCTAGCAAGGACATAAAGGTACAAGAGGGATATTTTTACAAAAATAATTATTTGATGTTCACATTAGGATGGTAATGCACTGCAAATTTCCCTAATGTATTGCATAGAGGGTTGAATTAAATAATGCATAAACATTCATGACTGGATTCACATCTTTACTTCTACTTTGAACAGAGGAAGCAGAACTTTGAAAGAACTTAATCATTCAACTTTTTAGATTATTGTTATAAGACACAAATATTGGACAAATAATTCAGGAATGTTGGATTCATAGCAATGATCCCTATTTTGAAATCGGACCTCTGCTTTATTCTAAGAGTGATTTTACCATCCTCCTACCTTGTATTTTTCCATCTGTTTTATTTATGCAGCATAAATATAGCTTATCATACCTGTTCTATTGATTTTTGTAATAGATTTCAATAGTAGCAGACAGGAGCAAATGTAGCTCATTTTTATTCTCTGATGGATGCATTCTTTTACTATACATGACAAAGTGCTACATACATTTAGTTAACTTTCTCCAAAATCCTTAATGCTATACTCACTGGTTGGCTACTCTGGGATTGGTTAAATAGCTGTCATGCATTTGTTACCTGACACATTGTGATACTAAATAAGGATCCCCTTAGTTTTCTTTCCACCTCAGCTCTAAAGGATAGCTATGAAATTCTTAGTTAGAAAAGAAGTGGAAGAATATACTATAGGTACAAACCAAGCTTTAGATCAAAGATGAAAGAATAAGTTGATTTTAATTGAATTTATACTTGAGAAAATTATTTTAAATGATAACAGGTTTGCTTGCAAGGCTTAATTTAACTGTTGAATTCTCAGGTATTCATATGGGGTATCTAAATTTTAATTCTGATCCCACAAATATACTCAATAATAGTAGCAATTAAAAAAAAAATTCTGTCCAGGGAGATAGCTCAGTGACCTAAGCACCTGCCTGGCAAGCTCAAGGATCTGAGTTAGATCCTTGGTTCAAAAAAAAAGAAGAAAGAAAGAAAGAAAGAAAGAAAGAAAGAAAGAAAGAAAGAAAGAAAAAGGAAAGGAATGAAAAGAAAGAAAGGAAAGAAAGAAAACAAAAGAAAAGAGAAAAGAAAAAAAATCACTTCTTGGTCTTTTGGCTAAGATCAAGTATAGTTCCTGTTGGGCCAGTGAGATAGCTCAGCAGACTAAGTGCCTACTTAGGCAAGTGCAAGGATAGAGGTTGGATCCCTGCCACCACATGCTGTCCTGGCCCCACCCCTGCCTCCACCCTGGGGCGCCCTGAGCTGCTACCAAATCTGGGCATAGTGGCACTCTCTTGCAATTCCAGCACTGGGGAGGCTGAAAACAGGTGGATCACGAGGAATCTGAGCTGTGTAGTGAGATCCTGTACCAAATATTTAAAAAAAAATAAAAGAGTGTAGTACCTGTTCTTATCAGTTTAAAAAATCCTTTTTTAGATATGAGATAGAATTGGGGACTGTAATAATGTAGATAGAATTAAAGAGTAATACTTTCCTCGTTACCAAAGGAATGTAATGAATAACTAATACTCCAGGAGAGCAGAGAGAAAGCTACTGATGAGGAAGACATCCATCTGTCAGCAATAAGTGGGGTAATTTAATCATTCCCTTCCCCATTTCATATCAATATCATTTATATAGAATTTTAAGGTATAATTGGATTTTCCCTTATGGAATAAAAGCTGTGATTTGTCTTTAGCTTTGAACCCAAGATAATTTCTTTACTATAGTTAATGAGGCAGTAACTGAAATTCAGAAGGAGCAGTTTGGCAACTGAATTTCATGCATCCTGAAAGGATTCCAAATGCTGGCTTGCTTTCTCTCCTACCTGTTCCTGGTTGTTATGTGTAGGTGAAGAGCAATAAAACTTTTCCTTCCAGGAGGATTATTTCATGTGGTCATTTGTTCCTGGAGTAGAAACTCACAAAAAGAAACAAATCAGTAATAGTGAGTTACACCTGTCTTATTCCATTGGAGCCACATGACTTACTAATATCCAAGAAAATTAAAGAACACACTCGAAAAGAGTTGTTAAGTCTGGACTGAGCTGACTTCTCTTCTTGAATGATAAAGTGTGGCTCCCAACTACCTCTATACAACAGAAACAGAAACAGAGCTTATTGTGCAAACAATTTGTAGTTCATTACAAAGGAAAGAGTTACTGAGCTGAGGAGAAGGACAGGAGAGGGAGTGGGCAAATGAGCTATGGCTATGTATGTAAACAGGAGGGTTTGGACAACTGTACTGTGCATTTCTGCTGGTCTATCAAAAGGAAGAGATAATGCTTAATTGGTTTTATCTCCTTTTTTCAATTGTTTCTCCTCTTAATTTCTTATATATTTCTTTCTTTTTTTCTTCCAATTTTGCATGCATGTATCTGGTAATATGAATAACTGGTTGGAAAACAACACTATGCATTACAACAAATACTGATGAATTCATATCACTTTGTTAAGTGAAATTCTGAATCACTTATAATTTTTCTGTTTTGATACTATTTTGTACTCTATAGAAAGAAAAATTGCAATTCAACTTACCATTATAACTCACGTTGTACCAAGAAACAGTGTGGACTAATCACAACAGTGCAACTTCAGTCAATTACATATCAATCACATATTAGCAAAGATACATATCTCATTATGCAGATGCAAGACAAATGTCTCCCATGGAAAACCAAGCCTTATCCTCATGCAACTTCCTTTACTTTGGCAAAGAATGACGTGTGTGTGTGTGTGTGTGTGTGTGTATGTGTATGGGTGTTTATTTGGGATGGAGATTTCAGAATTATCTTCGATCTTTTCCATTGCTTCTCAGTTGTAGAGCAGTTTTTCTCAAATTAATTCTGTGAAATTGAACTAGTGGCAAGTATAAGTTATATTTAGAGTCTTTCAATAATACAGAACCTCTTCTTTCACAAAACGTTAATGTTTGTTCAAGAATTCAAAAATGCAGAGTCTCTAAAGGAATGAGCTGCACTGTACAGTTTTTCAAGAGAAAAGTGAAAAGAGGAGGAAGTTCCCCTTGCCTTGTCCTCAAGTTGTCTCCAAAGGACAGAAGTGTGATAATTAAATGATTGTGTCAGAAATATTTGGCTAAAGTGGATCAGCATCGTTCTGCATCTGGCTGACGGTATTTCCTGAAGATAAAAATCTACAAAGTATGAGTGGCACCACCCAGTAGCTTGTTATCTATCTGTGTGGAATACAAGGGGGAAAAAGAAGAAAGGCTCATCTCTGTTTCTTCAGAGGAGCTCCACTTTCTACCTTCACCTGGGATGTCATCCCCTGGTTTTCAGTGCAGACTCCTCCATTGACTGATATGGATACACACTGGATGCTTCTGTCAACTCCAGGCCTCTAATTTTGACTGGGTCCTTTAGATTTTGAGCATGCAGACAGCCCTTTTGCACTCTTCTACCCCTGACCTTATTGGCAACCATTGTCACCCAATCTTGCAAATCCTTATATTTTTATTATCTTGCATTAAATTTATTTCTCTACTCAGCCCTGACTAATACAGGAGATGAGATGACATTTGCATATTGTGAATCAGAAAAAAAGTTATTAGAAAATTTTTACTCATTTGCAAATATTTATTTTTGTATCAACTACATTCCAAATGGAGTTTGTGAGTTTAAGGAAAATATTATTGAACTAGACAGAAAATGGAGTTTACATTTTATTAGCAGGGGACAAAATAAACCTGGATGAAATCAATTATAGTGAGGGAGTAGATTTTGAAGCAGTTGGGATAGACAGAGACTGTGGCATAACAGTGTATGGGATTTTTAAAAATATAGTTTGGCAATTTCTCTCCAAGTAGCAAATGACTTTTAGGAAGAAATTTGGGTGGTGAGAAGTCCTAAAAAGTTTAAGATCTGAGGCATAGGAAGAAGAAACAGTGAAGTTAAAGACCCAGAAACAAAAACAAAGTTTAAGAATCACAAGAAATCAAAGAATTAAAAGGAAATACAGCTGGAGTGTGCTGCTAGCATGTGAAGGTGAGCAGGGAGGAGAGAAGGGCTGTGGTAGACATCGCCGGAAATGACTGTGATCATTTTGGCTACCATAACCTCCAAGTCACTTCAGAGAATGTCATGTTACTCTCAAATGCCTCAGCTTTATGACCCGAGGCATTAGAATAGTACTGTTGTATATCTTCTATAAAACCATTCCCCTTCTATTGATTTTTGTTCACAGAGATCATCATCGTGTTATGATTTCCATCTAGCGCTCACCCGTCTCTACTGGTTTGCTGAGCAATCAATAGTCTTTGTCTAGAAAGCAGGAGCCATCTTTATTTCTCTTATCTCTTCTTGGTAAACATGTGTGAAAGAATCATTCTTTTCATTGGAAAACAGACAAATTGCTGTGGAAATATAAGTAATAGCAGCATGCTTCTCCAGTACAGACCAGCAATCTACATTGTCTATTCAGAAAGAATCATTTCTGCTCTCAGTCAAAGCTTTGTGACATAACAGCATTTGAAACGGCACGCAGAGCCAAGTTGCCTGTATTCGAGGCAAAGCTGAGTCCTGAGGCAGTCTTGTGTTTGTAGCAGAGAGTTGTCCTTTTAATCTAGGAGGACGTGAATTGTTCATTGATTTGCCTATTTCTGCCTGTGTTTTGCTCTAAAATAACCACATTAAAAGCAAAAATTATTGACCTAACTAGCTTTATATGGTACTAATTTTACCCAGTTTCCTAACCCTGTATTTGTACATAATTTATATACAGGTAGAATGTGGTTAAAATGAAGTATATCCCATATAATCTTCATTTTTAAGTGTTTATTGTTATTGCTCTTTATGTTTTTGTCCTCTTGTCTATCTTTACTGGACTCTACATAGCATAATAAATACATTTCTTATATATTCCAGATTAAAAAGAAACATACCCTTTTGGATGTCAAGCAAAGGAATCCAGTTCAATCATTAAACAAAAGGGAGTTTGATGCATATTTATACAATCATGTCTAGTAAAACCAGCAAGCTATTGGTGATTAATTTGTTTTGAAGGAGGAAACCGGGGATTGAACTCAGGCCCTTGCTTTTGCCAGGGAAGTGCTTATTCTACTCAGCCATCTCCCATGCTCCATTAAAAAATATTTGAACACAATAAAATTAAAAGATTTTGGTAAGAATTGAGGCCTTAACAGCAGCTACTAAAAACCTGAGGTAAGAGAATGTCAATGGAAGTGCAGGTGCATAACTAACAATAATGTAGGAGGAAAGTTATTAGAAATTAGTAAGTAATTGCACATGGCCAGTTGAAAAATTGACATATTTTATACTGAATTTTTGATTTTTCAGTTTTGTAAAAAAGAATAGGTGGTAAAACTCACAAGGATATAGAACAAAGGCAGATTTTCAGGAGAAAATTTTTACAATTTTTTTTTAATCACTGTTAAAGTTACTGTGTCCATGTTATATCTGCAGTTTGGATGAATCTAAGTTACACTGGTACATTAAGCTTAGAAATTTGTTGGAAAAGGGGTAGTTGTTGAAGTGGCTGTGAAGGTACACTGTTGCTGGTTTTGTGGAACAGGCAAACCCTGACTAGAGAATGGGACATTTGCTAGTTTAGATTTGTATTCATAGTGGTAGACTGGGATTTGTTGGCTTGAGTTCTGGAGACAGTGTGTCAAGCATGTTCTATTTCTGGGTGACGTGTGTCGAGCCTCATTTTGAAAAGATGTTGTACAGTAATTCCTTTTATCAGGATAACTGCATGACAGCCCTCCTTCTTGGCCTTCCCTGGCACTGTTCTCCAGGGTCTGATATGCATGGCTCCGTTTTGAAGCCAACAACTTTCAAACATTCAACCAAATACAACTACTTAATATGATATTAGACTCAGGGGTCTGGAGCTCTATTTCATAGGATGAAAAAATAGATTAATACCTATAGGACTAATAACATAAATTCAGGATAGATACCTGACTGGAAAACATATGTTTTAGAATCCAAGCATATGGGTAAACACCACCTTAGTTGCTGTTTTTATTTAGAAAACAGTAAAGCTTGAGAGTAGAATCCATTGGAATATTTAATTACTCTAATACTTAGGGAATAAAGAGAGAATGAAGAAACCTAAAAGCATGTAGAAATTTAATGACTGGGGACATAAAGAGAAAACATGCAGTGTAATGGAGTTGGGGTAATCTAAGAAAAGAGAAATCTTCAGAAATGAGGGCCTGGTCTCGTTTAGCAAGCTTTAGAGATTTGTCTAACATGGTGAATACTGAAAAGAGACTCGAACAGGATGAAGTTATTTGAAAATCTAAATGGGACATATCAATTGAGTGGTAAGAATATCTTAACCTTTGAAGGAAAAAAAAATCATGTACAAATAAGGATAATATGAACTAAGCAACATATACTGTTTTTGAAAGTACTCTGCCATAAAAAATAAATTTCAGGTATATGTAGGAAAATTAATTCACCTTGAGACCAGAAATAAATAAGACACACAGCTCTCATATGAGAGACCCAAAGTAAAAATAACTTAAAGACCAAAATAAAAGATAGATAATAGGAAATCAGGAAATACATATTTTTCACACAGGCAGAGCAACAAGAAACACAAAAGGGAAGAAGAGAGGGAGGAGCTGGGATGTGCTATGTACACATACCAACTCCTTGAGATGACTGTGATTGATATATACAGCAATATGTATGAATAAAAATTACAATTTAAAGAATGTGGTAAGCCAGGTGTAGTGGCTTATGCCTATAATCCCAGCACACAGGAAGCTGAGGCAGGAGGATCACCATGAGTTCAAAACCAGCCTTTGCTACGTAGGTGAGTTCAAAGCCAGACTGCACTACATAGTGAGATACTGCAAACCAAAACTAAACTAAACTACTAAACTAAACTAAAACCAAATCAAACAAACAAAAGACTGTGGTTCACTCATACAGACAGTGAAGAAGATCAACAGCAAGAAATTCCTGTGCACAGTAAATTATGTATCATTTCAAATGGCAAATGCCCACAAGAAGCAGCTTACACTGCAGATGGAGATGGATATGTAATTCTAAGATGTGGGTGAGGGCTCTGCTTTTCCATATTAAGCAGGAAATACATACATGAATTTTAAGCCCACTGAGTCACTAAGTAGGAAATAGCCAAAGCTGATATTTTTTACTTCAGAGAAAATTGTCTTTTTTTTTTAAATTTAAGTGATTGAATCTAAGGTTAAGTTTAAAATGCCACTTTGTATTTATAGTGGTAGACTAGGATTTGTTGGCTTGAATTCTGGAGACACGATGTAGAAAAAAAATGACAAAAGACTACCCTTATCACTCTTCCCACATGATCTATTTTTCTAGATCGAAGCCAGAAGCTGCTTCTCAACCCTCCTGAAGATTTTGTATATTAAGGAAGCCACTACTAAGCAACCAGAATTGTTCCCAGGCAAAAACTCTATCACCCTATGCTATATGGAGGAACAGGATCGTGACTTTGTCCTGAGGTTACTGAGTCAGTGGATTTGCTATCACACTGGTGATTCCAGTTGGGAGTGTTATGATCTTGGGAATTAGGTAATCAATACAACATGTTCATGCACAGAAAGAGCTAGAAGGATGCTCAGGCACTTGTAGATAAGTGACACTGAAGAACAGAAAGATGAGTGTGTGCATGATATGGAAGAAAGGTTGAGGGAAGGGATGGCGGCAGTCCAAGTTGGCTGAAGGTGAAAGAGAAGTTGGGCGGTAGGTCTGGAGCAGAGGGGAGATGAACGTCAGGGACCAGATCAAAATCTTATGGTGAGTTAGAGAACATGAGGACTGGAGGCCCCAAAGCCAAGTCACTGCATGAGAGAATTGAAATTGTGTTTAAGAAAATGAGAAAAAAAGTGACTGTGAAAGGAGGTCAAGCAGAAGACGCAATACTATTATGGGCTGCTGGACTCTTTTAGAATATTTTGCTGAGTTTACACACCTATAATA
>NDGM011078395.1:0-21224 GCA_002564305.1 Octomys mimax
TGCACCTTGCCCAAACACTCTCCCTCTTGGTTTCGAGGCAACCTGCCCCCAAACTCTCTCCCCCTTGATCCCATGCAGAGCCAAACCCAAAACCATAGAACAGATCCACAAGACTTTCACATGGGCAAGAAACCACAGAAACTCTTCTTTGTTAACATTGGAGGTTTACCACAGACCAGATAACCCTGCCAAGATTAGCTCTTCCTCAGCTGCTCCAGCCAGTGATCACCCTCACTAAAGATCCTACAAAGTCTCCTGTTCCCCCTTTATTCACTGCTGTTTTGGTCCGCTAGATAGCCAGCCTGCTTGATGCCCCCAGTAGATCTTCTACTCATGACAGAATGCCTGGTCTGGTCGATTGTGTGGATTCATACCTAGCAATTACTCTACTCTCTTTAAAACATTTAGAATAAAAGAGAGACAAAGACAAAAAATTAAGATTTCTTAAATGCAAGTGGTAATACACAACTATATGTCCAAATACACATAACTGTATCTGTTAATCTGAGCAACAGATTTGACGATAAAAATAGACAAGTATCAGCCACTGCTAATCAGATATTCTTAGTTTGAAAATCTGTTACACATGTATTGTGTATGTTGTTTTGTTTCTGATTTTTATTCTTGCTTTTGCTTTTATTTTCAAAATTAAATTAAATTAAGCTAAAAAGGAGATAAAGCTGATCTCACACAAGGATGGAATAGTGATCACCAGGAAGTGGGAAGGGAGAAAACAGAGAATTAGATAACATTGGAAAGCCACAAAGAGGAGGAGTAGTTCTGGTATTTTATAGCTGGGTAAGGTCACTGCTGATTATTGTAACTGACAAACTATTTCAAAATAAATGAATATAATATCCCCAACACATGAGAATAATTAATGTTTGAGGAGATGAAAGTTCTTATTACCTTGAGTTGCATATCACACTGTGTCTACATATATGGAATTATGACATTGTACTCTGTAAAATATTCAAATTATGATTTCATAGTACAAAACAAAATATATTTTAAACAAGGGGAGAAAAGGAGTTAAAGTGCATTACAAGCATGTGCCAGTTCCACACAAGGCGTGTCAGCATTTTGTTCTGCAAACCTACATGGATAAAAATAAATCTAAAAATATAAAAATAGACATTTAGCACTGGCAGTTAAACATAGGCAGGAGAAATATACATAATCAGTGGAATAGACGTTTCATTTTTTTTTTTTTTTTTTTTTTTGGCGGAACCAAGGATTAAACTCAGATCCTTGCGTTTGCCGGTCAAGCGCTTATCCTACTGAGCCATCTCCCCAGCAACAAGTCCTAAAAAGAAAACATGACCAATTTTGTGCCAATACTGTCCCATATATTTGTACTTCTTTTAAGATCATGCTAACCTCAATTGACTCTCCATATCTATTGATTAAAATGTCTTGTCTTCCTACCTTTGCAGTAGAGGTCGAACTTGCATCGTTCATAGTCTTGCTGGTTTCAGCTCACAGTCAGCTGACTCCGAGGCAGAGGCATCATTGCAGAAGGAAATGACAGGTGTAGGCTGCTCAGCCCAAGGCATCTGCAAAGCAGAGAGCACAAAGAGCCCAGAGTAAGGAGATGACGACCAGACAAGGTCCCTGAGTTCATGTTCCCAGAGCCACTTCTTCCAGTGCAGCTCCAGCAAATAAGAATGGTCTGCACTAGCCCATGAATGGCTTAGTCACAGATGAATTTAATGCCCTAGGAACCCAATCATTTCTGTAGGAGTCTTTTAACCCAGAGAGGTTCAAAATCAAAAGTAAGCATAAATAGTGTAAGTACTTAAATTCAGCAAAATAACCCAATATAGTCCAATAGTCCACAATAGTAGTGGGTTATCCATAGGACTGACAGTGTCAGAAGTTGTACTTGAGCCTTTTACAGCTCAGCATATTAATATGGCTTTACTTTTTATACCTCATAGTTATACTTTTCTGCTGGATGGTTAAGACCAAGTTAAAGCAAGACCTACATAACTAAAAATGTAACTTGTCCTAATATAGCTTCTCTCACAGCAATGGAACACCCATCTCTGAGAAAGCAAAACAAAAAAGGGGGATATAAATAAAGGACCTTTTTAGTGAAAATATATATATATATATACACAAAATAGTTAGGATAGATATGCAGCTACTTTCTCTTAGTTCAATGAGAAGAAAGCTTTATACTAATACTGTTTAGAACAAGATACAGTGTCTGCATCTTGTCCTATGAATAACCAATATGAACATACCAATATGCAATGTATTAATTATGATAACTATCCTACTAGCTTGTTTTGAAACTGTTTCACTACTACTTTATATTCTCATGAAAATGAACAAAAAAGAAAAAAGAAAAAAGAAGCACAATCATATAATTAGTTTTATTTTATTAAGCACTGAGATACACTAAAAATTAAAAAAATCCTTAATTCTACTTATAAAATAGCATAAATTAATATTAAAATGTAATTAAATTTTTGAAAACTGTACTGAACAATGATATAGACAATGTAGGCATTATATGCCTAAATAAAAGAGACTTATCCTAGGTATTATAGTTAGTCTAACTAAGAAGGATATGTAGTCAAGAAAGATTTTGCATTAGGTGACCCTTGTTTTTTCCCAGGAAAGGGAGTGAAAATCATTATATAATCAGTCTTTCTATGTAGTACTTCATAGGTAGGAGCTGATAATCAAATAAGCAGAAAAGAGAAAAATGGTAAAGAAAAGGAAAACAGAAGCAAGTGATTATACATATATATGGAAGAGTATATCTGAGCATTGGATATTTCACTCAAACTCCAGGAGGTCTCCCCCAATGTGTAATCAATATTTTACCTCTTTAGATCCAGTGTCAATGATGAATAAGATCAAAGAAATCTTTATAGAAAGAATACCTGTACATACTTTCTGCAGGCATTGTTGCTCCAGTCTGGCTGTCCTGAAAGCTAAATAAGGATGGAGTATTACAATAGGGAGAATAAGGTCTCAACACCAGCTGCCTCAGCCATAAATCTAGAGATGATAACAAAATGGAAATATGGGCAAAAGTCTCCATAAAGTTTAGATATGCCTGTGTCTCCTCTACTGAGGCAAACCCATCAGTATTCATAGAATTATAGAGCATGCCATTGTGCCACTGTTGTCAGGTTGCAGCAGAAATCTTGGCATTGTTCTGTTGACATTGATGCTAGGTTGTATTTTAAAGTATCTAGAGCTGGTTACTGTCTATATTATAAAGGAAATATAGGATTTAGGTATATGCACTTTGGTACATAATAAAGTAAATGGAAAATAAAAGCACACCCACATCATTTATTAGCAGCATAATGGGAGTAGAACTTTTAAGCGAAATGCAAGTGTTTTGCAAGACATTTGAAGAGCCAGGTAATTGGAGACCACCAACACAAACAGACAGAAAGAGGCAATGACTGTAGAGTTGAGAAGCCCTGCTGCAAACTTTTGCTATGACCTAGTGACACAATTTATTCTTCTGTATAAGTTGCTCAGGAATGTCACAGACAAGGAGTCTGTATATGCTTTATGGATCTGATTTTGTTCTTTCACATTTATATAACCAGGGTTTTTTTCTAGGATCATTTGTTGAAGATAATATCCTCTTACGACTAAAGACTCGGGTGTGGTGACACAGACCTACAATCCCAGCATTTAGAATGCTGAGACAGGAGAATTATTGTGAGTTTGAAGCTAGCCTGAGCTAAATTGTGGGTTCAAGGATGGCCTGAACTGCACAGCAAAATCCTGTCTCAGCAACACACACACACACACACACACACACACACACACACACACATATTATAGAAATAAGTTAGCAACAGATCAAATCAGGAATACTACTATTGGTTGTAATTAACTGAATTTTAGGGCAAAAGCAGATTATCATTTTCCATTTTGGTTGTGCTATATTTTTTCTTTTTCTTTTGCAACATGAATGACGGTTAATTTCCACTTAGAGTTTTCAAGACAATGAAAAGACAAATATTTTCAAGCTTAAGAGGGCTTTGAATTTCATTCTACAGTTCCATCTCTTATTTGTTTTCACTATCCTTTTCGCTGTCAAGTCTTTGCATTCTTAAAATGCCAAACTCTAGCAGGTAAATAATTCCTAAAGAAATAAAGTTGCCCAAATTCAAAACCTCATTTCCAGAGGAAATCACCACTGTTTGTCGATTTGAACTGTGAGTTAGAGAAAGACAGAAAAGAGGCCAACTGTGATTAAAGAGACCACGTGTGATTAAATTTTAGAAATAACTGCCTCTAATCAACAGGTTATTACCTACTTCAATTGCTTTCCTAGAGTTTTCCCTTTTAACTCATTGGAAAGCTCATTTAATGATCCACGTATTTTCATAAGCACAAAGGCAAGCATAGTAGAATTTCCTTTTAACATTAAGAGGACATTAATTTGCATCATCCAGTATGAATGCAATCTATTAGCAATTTCACTGTAAATGTAACAGAAGTAACTCGGGAAACAGGCAATGGTGGGTAAATATTTTACTTGAAAAAAATCAAACAATGCAAAGAAGGAAAGCACATTTAGCAAACTATTTTAAGATTCAAAGGTAAAATGTTTTATGTTTTATATTTTTAATAAAGTTCAGCTGAGAGGCAGGGACAGCGACTCTCTTCTGCCAGTCTAAAACTGGGAGAAGTTAATACCTTGCACAAGGACACCTGATTGGCAGTGTCTCCAAGACTAACCGTGGCTTTTCAGTACATTGTACCTCACACTGTGGACCAGTGAGCAAGAAGCACCACGGTTCCACTTTCCAAAGGGCTGGCGTCTCAGCCCTTCCCACGCTCTCCTGCTAGCTTGTGCCGTGTCCCTGCCTGTCTGAGAAGCACTGGCCTCTCCATAAATTGTGGAGATGGAGCATCACACAAAGGAGAATAAGATTAATTTTGAGACTAAGCTTGAATAAGCAGAACATTACACTTTAATTTTAGCTTTTTCATGTCTTTGATTCTATGTTAATGCTAAAAGACAAGAACAAAAACAAAATAGACTATGGGATTCAGTTCTTTATCTTCTTTTGCTAGACAAGCTCTATTAATCACTTCCATTACTAATATGTTTTTCCCATTGAATTAACAGATTCATTTGTACGCTGCCATTTTTTTCTATAGTGGATGAGATATTTATTTTCCTTCGTTGAAAATTTCAAATATGGGAGGATTTTTTTCCACGAGATTCTCAGTTGATATTTCAGGGACTTCTCTGTTAGTAAAGGCCACAACACCTCAGATTTATAATTGCTCACATTCTTTGTCAGATGGAATCCTGTTCCTTTAGGTCAGAGATGCAACACATGTAGGAGACTTTTAGAGACGTGGCATTTCTGAGTCAATTAGCCATCAACTCATTTTGGAAACTGGTGATAAGACAGGAGGAGGAGCCTGAAGCCTACGGCATGGGTGACGTTCTTTCCCCACAGGTGGCCTTGCCTCTTAATTGGTGATTCCATCCTACACCATGGCACCTCTGGGTTTGGCTTCCCACTTTGCCTGTCTCACACCCAGGGGGAAATTGTGCATCTTTGAAAACATTGTGTTGTGTCCTGTCTGCAATTCATGTCTGCCCTGCCTGTTTTCCAAGAACAGTAGTTGAAATGCCATGTCCACTGTGTTGTATCCAACCGGATGCCTGATTGTTTAAACAACTTTTACTAATTACATTTATTGGCACATTTCAGGCATGTACAATGACAACATCCAACATAGCCTGATTTCATGCAACACATGTAGTAAAAAAGTCATCTTTAGGGGTTGGCCAGATAGCTCAGTGGTTTAAAGAGCCTGCTTAGGCAGACACAGGAGTCAGGGTTTGATCTGCAGCATGCCATGCTGGCCCTGCCCCTGGGGCGTACTGAGAGGGTGATTGAGCCTGGGCGTGGTGGCACATGACTGTAATCCCAGCCCTTGGGAGGCTGAAAACAGGATAATCTCTATAAATCCAATCTGTAGATATATATAGTCTTTATAAATGGGCGTGTATAAAAGATTTTCTCCACTGATTTTGTCCAAGAGAGTTTTACCTATCCTTTAAAATTATCTAACTTATGTTTCTTCAGTAGTAACCATTACTTCTACCCACTAGAATTGTGCTGATTCAAGTTCTAAAGATGTTGGCAGTCTTCGACATAGCCAAAGAATAAGGTGGTAATGTAATTGCAACCAAAGAATTAAGTTTTAAACAAGACATCTATGCAACGCAAAACCAAAAATTACATTTTTATTCTCATGACAGATGTTGTATTCCCAAGTATGAAATTTAATACAAATATGTATTTTACCCAACTGATATGTTGCACATTAGTTATATTAGTAACTTGGGGATAATGATTTCCTTCTTTACTCAGGGTTTTTTATATCTGGAACTGAAGAATAAAAATCCCATTTATTACACTGTCCCTGATTGTTTCTTGGTCAATGACAGACCTTAATAAGTTGCTGATATGATCACAAATAACTAAGTAAAATCATAGTGGAGCCTTCCTGAATCTTCTATTTCTTTTTCAGTAATGCCTTAATTCTAAATCTTGATAGCTTTACACTATTTTGTAGGGATACCAAAAGACTCCAAATTTCAGAGCTCTTGAGCCAGTAATACATGAACAACAGCCCTTAAAGTTATAGGTCGGGGGAAGGTCTTCCTTCCTTTATTTATTTATTTATTTATTTATTTATTATGCAGTACCGGGGATTGAACTCAGGATCTTGTGCTTGACAGGCAAGCATTTATTCTCCTGAGCTTTCTCCCTGGCTCATTCTTCCCAGTTTTTATAAGACCTTTTGCATTTATTCTGTAGATAGTGGGGAGGAGGAAAGCAAAGACAAGATGGAGGTCTAATGAGGAAATAGGTAAACAGTACCAAGGAAGAGAGACTCAAAAATAGGAGACATAGTACATTAACAAAGGAAGCAGCTGTAGGGGAAAACTTGAACATTGAAGTATGATAAAAAATAATACAAATAAAGAAGCAAGCTTAAGAAGAAAATAAAAACAAAACAAAAAAAAATCAAAGCTGAAAGCAACAACAATCTAGACGACCTCAATCAAACGATGGGGAAATAAAATAACAATAGCCAAACTAAAATACAACTAAAAGTTAACACCTTCACTTGGCTGTGGTAACAGCAGCTCTGAACCTGCACGCTGCTCTCCACCTTGGTACCACAGCCTGACTCCTAGCAAATGAGCAGCTTCCTTACGGGGCCAGACAACCTCCTGCCTGAAGCCAAGGTGCTGTGGCTTTCTCCAAACACGGGTCTTGTTTGTGAGCTTGCTACAGGTGGGCGATTGCTCCATTCGCTCCCATGACTTGGGGAGGCACCACCATATATTTAGTTTCAAAGGTGACTCATCTTTCTTTGTCTGTCATGCCACAGAGACAGCACCTTACCACAGGAAGCTGACACAGATCCACTCCCACATAGACTGCTGGGTCCTAAGCTCGTTCAGCCCACTCAACTGGGTTTTCTCTTGCATTTGGCGGCTAGTTTGAGCTGCAAGACAATACCTACATTTATACATTTCAGTTCAAAGATTTTCTACACTAGAAAAAAATTATTTAATATTTCATTATTATATATTAGAATGCCTTTGTACTAGTTTACAATTTATTCTTTGATAATCAGTTCATTACTTGATATAATAGAACAATGTTGTTGGCAACATCTTTCAGTATTCAGATATGCTGGTGTAAAAGTCTCATCACTTTGTATTCTATGCGCATATTCAACATCAAGTTACAAACTTATGCTTGAGAACAGACTGAATTTCATTTGATTCTTCTCTTATGCCAGCTTTCAGCAAGGTAAATATGCTCTGCCAGATTTTTGATTGAGACCGTAGTAATTTTCTTAAAAAGTAAATCATGATGCATGCATGAGATTATGTTATATATGCCAATGCCAAATATTGAAAAATGGGTTGTATGGTAAAAAAAAAAAAGAATATCAAAATTGATACTTGGCTCACTTCATTGTGGATACATGAAAAATCATATTCAGAATTGTATGTAAAAGTATCTCCCTAAAGTCTCATATGTTAGGAGTTAATTTTTGAGAAAGTAGCTGAATTTGGGGGGACTATATGAATTAATAAGTTTGTAGTTAGTTGTGCTATTAGGAGAGGGGCCCAGTATGGAAGAACTTTGTCAGGAGGGGCCTGCCTTTGGAAAATACATCTCCCTGTAGGCCCCTCCTCTCTCTCTGTGTTCGCCATAAGGGATTAAGGGGAGTTTGCCTTCATGCACTTTCACCGTGTTCTGACTTTGAGCTGGTTGTGTGTAGGCTGAACTCTGAAACCAGAGCCACTCTTTCCACATTAAGTTATAGACACGTGTCAGCTTTTTGTCCAAATAATTGGAAAGTGACTAATATCTCTATGTAATTTTTTCAGTTTATTTTTTATAATCATAATTAATTAATTTGTTTGGTACAAGGTCTCACTATGCAGCTTGGTCTTGTGGTGATCCTCCTGGCTCAGCCTCCACAGCACTGGGATTACAGGCATGCACCACCACACCCAGCTTCAGTGGTCAGCAGGGTGAGCTCAGAGTTCCAGGACCAACACGGCATGTGGTAACAGGGATCGAACCCAGGTCCTTGCACTTTCTAGTCAAGCTCTTAGATCCGTAAGTTATCTCCCCAACCCAAGAGTTTAATTCTTGTAAAAGAGTTTTTTGGCCTGAAATCTTATATTTCCCAAATATTCATCAAAAGAATCTTGATGTAGTTATAGAACACTAAGACTTTGATGACCAAAATCATACTGAAAACCAAAATCTTTTTCAACTCACACAGAATTGGAATATTACATGACAAGCAACACTTACACTTTCTTTTTCCCATCCCAAAAGAAAAACAAATTTAAAAATGTTTTTGTTCACAAGGGCCTAAGTTCAATCCCCGGTTCTGCCAAAAAAAAAAAAAAGTTTTTGTTTTGGGAGTTTGTATTATTCAATGATTTTCAGAAGGTATGATTAATAATACATATATATATATATACACATAATTGAAGTATTTATAATTTCCATATACATTGAAACCCATAATATCAAGCTTGTACATATCATTCGTACATTACATTTTATATAAGATTTACATTCATATTGGTATTTACTTATGCAGTTGAACATACTGCCTTACATGATTATGGAATCTAGTAAGTCTGAAGTTTGTGTGGCAGGCTGTCGAGCAAGTAATTTAGGCAGAAGTTTCAGTTGTAGTCTTGAGGAAAACATTTCAGGAAGGCCACATGCTTTCTAAAAAGAGTTTGTATGTCAGATCATCACTATATTCCCTAATCCTTATTAAACATCACCTAGTTGTAGATAATAGCTACAACTGTAAAGTATTTTAATGACAATGGCTAGATTACTATTTGATATTCTGAAATAGACATGTTGACATATACAAACCAGCCACTACATGGTAAAGGATTTTTAAATGAAACGTAAATTTATAAAATGGCACATATTATGACACAATGCTAAAAGCAGGAAGCTTTCAGCTAATAGCGCCCATTGCAGCTAAGATGCCAGATTGTGGCTGGGCTTGACCTGCAGGTTTTCCGGTAAACTCACATAAAGGACTTCTGAATTATTTGAGGATATTTAAACAGCACATAGTATTTCATGAACCAGATATTAAAAACTCCCAGAAGTAAACAAAACAATTTCCTATTTCAGAATGAAAGGCGTATCAGTGACTAAGAAAATATGGATATTACAGGCATACAAGATTTTCATCAAGAAGCTCAAAGTGGGAGACAGGTGGGAATGCCACAAACAGCAAAAGCAAAAGCTTTCTTTTAATGGTCTCTTCAGAACAAGAAAAACAGAAGACCTAATTGCAGTGTATAGAGCTTTACAGAGCACAAATAGACAACTCTATTTGGCTCAAGTCTTATTTATTAAATGCACTGACCAAAGCCAACTAAATTAATAGAATTAACTACAGAAGTCTGAAGTAATTAAATCTGAAAATTCTTCAAAAATAGGAGGAATTAATTCAATATTCTGAATAATCTCTATTCTCTAGATCTAGGAATTTGGATATCTGAATAGGACCTTAGCAGATTATCTTTGCAAACATAGGAGGTAATTGTCAGGGGTGGCGATATAACTCATCTCCTGGTGCATCTCCTGCCTGGCAAGTGCAGAGTCCTGAGTTGGTTTTCCTTTACTCACTGAAAAAAAAAGTAATTGACAACATGAGATAATTCAGAAATATAGAAATCAATATTGCATCAATATTTTTGACAACAAAAAAGTTCATTTTGTATGCCAGTGTCTGATATAAATATACCATAGAACACATTTTAATATTAAATATTCTAGTTTCCAAAACTAAGAAGCCACAAAACCCAACTACATTTAGTGTTAATATAGTTCACTTAACCCAACATAATTAGAATAAAATAATTCGGTTTTAGTCATTATAAAATTATAAGTAAGATGCAAGACACTCCTGCAGTTTGACCTTCCCAGTAGGTCATGGATTCTCCATGTCAGTTACTGCTCAATTTGTTCTTTCACTGAAAATTCCAAAAGTGAATGCAGACAAAATTTACTTGGTTCTACTGTTCACACTTGCATTCAAAATTCAAAACTTAGCAATATTTTTTTGCAAAACTTATACTCTTGCCAATATTACTAACATAAACTTGAAGGTCTGTTCAATAAGTTAAAACATAATTATATATTAAATTTTTCTTCAAAATATCTTTTAGTCTTTTACACAAATTTACAAGCCAATTACATTTTTACTTTAATTACATTTTTAGAAGAGTTTATAATTCTTACATTTTGTTCTACCTAGCATTTTAATTTCAACTTAAGATTGTGTACCTGTCTAGTAGTCATATGTATGATTTTCCTTCACTTCATTTTTAAACTTCATTCTAATCCATTTTTGGTATCATGTCACTGAGCAAAAATAAATCACAATACTTTTTGCCTTCAATATTTCCTTCTGTGCACCTCTTCCCCACCATCTACCACTCTGTAGATCTTTATAAAACTCTGCAGTGTGAGCACGGTGCAAAATAGAAGGCTGTTTATGTGTCTTCTTTATCTCTCAGCAGTTCTAGAAGAGAGTCATAATCTACAGTACCTGTGTTCATATATAGTTTATGATTATAACAAAAATGTACAGTAAGAATTGCTGAGAGGGCTGATGAGATAGCACAGCAGACTAATAAGACTGCTTAGGCAAGTGCAAGGATGGGAGTTCGATACCCTGTACCACAGGCCACACCAGCCTGGCCCCCGGGCAGCGGAGCTGACCCCTGAGAGCTGGCGAGGTGGTGCACTTCTGTAATCCAAGCGCTGGGGAGGCTGAAAACAGGAGGATCACTATGAGTCTGAGCGGCATAGTGAGACCCTATACCAAATACAGACCAAAAAAATAAATAAATAAATAAATAAAAAGATTTTCTTATAGTACAAGAAAATAACACAAATATTTTTAATATCTATCATACAGTTTCACGACTCATTAAAGAAAAAATTTTCCTCTTTTAACCATTTACTGGACCAAATATTTAAATTCTGGGTGAGAAAATTTGCCAACTTTTATAAAATAATATCACAAAAAATATAAAAACAAGGGGCTAGGGAGATGGCTCAGTAGAATAAGGGCTTCCCTGGCAAGTATAAGGGCCTGAGTTCAATCCCTGGTTCTGCAAAAAAAAAAAAAAAAAAGACAATTTTATAAAATTTATTCAATATCAGAATCCATAGGTTACAATTTTGTAGAATTTTTCAAAATCAAGTTTATTAGTGAATTTTAGTTATACCTAATGATCATATTAATCATATGGAATTTGTACCTCTGCATGGTACATTTTGATTACCTCTGGTTCCAATGACATCTGCCCCTGCCACACTCAGGATATGCAACACATAAATAAATGTGCTTGAGTGACACACAGAGCAAAGTGTTCAAGGATCCCTCTGCAATTTAACGTCGACCAACCATCTCTGGCACATGATTTTTTGTTCTCTCAAGGAAATAGAATGTCACAGTTTTTTTAGGGAATTTCCAATCTTTGATTTTTTTTTTTCCTGTGTACAGTCCATGTGTTCTTGTTCCTTTGCATATTTTATATTATTTTGTTATAAGCTAAACATCTAAGTAAGGCAGATCAGACTGTTTTTGCTTTTATTGTAGCTGATGCTGGAATGTCTGGTAACTTCTTTATTAAAAAAAAGAGAATTAAAAATAGTAACAAGAAAAATAGAAATGAAACAAAATTCACTATGCAAAATAATAGGAATTCTACAACAGTTGTTATGTTTCATAAGGTTGTCTTCAACCTAGTTGTTTAGATTACCAGATATGAGCAAGCAAGTCGCAATAAAATGGCATAAGAAATTTAAGAGAAGAAAAAAATCATGAAGTGCTCCTTTCAACAGATCAGCATAAATCGGCAGCACAATCACCCAAGATACCTTGTATATATGAGTAAATGTATGGGTAAATATATCTTTTACCCTTCTTTCTGTCTTTCTCCTTTTCTATTTTTCACCTCAGTTGTTCTGATTTATTTCACTTGTCAGTATGATCTATAGTTATACCCATTTACCTGTAAAAGCCTCAAGATTATCTTTTTTTTATAACTGAGTAATACACTATTATGCAAAAATACCACCTCTTTTTATCCATTCCTCAGTTGATTGGCATTTCGGTTGTTTCCAAGATTTAGCTGTGATGAATTGCATATCTATAAACATGGGTACTCATATGTTGCTATGGTATGATGTTTTGAGGTCTTTTGGAAAAACACCCAGGGAGGATATAGCTAGTTTGAATGGGACCTCCAATCCTAGTTTTTTGAAGACTCCACACTGAGTTCCACAGTGGTTCCACCAGTCTACATTCTCACCAACAGTGGAAAAAGGTTCCTTTATCCCCACAGCCTCTCCAGAACTTTTTTTGTTGGTTGACTTCTGAATGAAGAAGTCATTCTTTGACTGATTTTCCAAACTCTAGTCTCTGTAATTCATGCTAAATAAAATTTGCTTTTGTGCCTTCATGGCCAGTTTTGCATGGGGATTTCTTCAAAGCTTGAGATCAATACCCCCTCTCAACTTTTCTGAGGAGGTGTGTGTGTGTGTGTGTGTGTGTTCTGAGCATCAGGGAAAGTGATTTTCACTAGTGACTGTTTCACCTTGCTGCTTACACTGTCTTCAAGATCAGAAACAAAATCCTTCTCAGGGCACAAGAACAATTCTGGGCAAGCCCAGGGCTCTGAATGCTCACATTCTTCTAAATTCCAAAATTTATTTCAAAATGTTTTATAGCTCCTATGCATACTTCATTTGCTGAATTTTTCATATAATATCTGGGACAGTTAGATATATATCAATTTGAGTGTATTTAAAACTCCTACAGGATTGGTGAAGCACCCTGCTAGGTGTGTCCGGATGGATCATTGAGGTGTGACTTTAGCCGCTATAGATGCTCTCGACCTCTTCTACTTCGGCACTGTTTCTCCACTCTGCTTCTTGCAACTGTTCTCTAAACACTCCTGGCTCACCACGCCTTCTGTCTTGGTCTTTTTGATTTGGAGACAAGCAACCTGGACCTAAACCACTGAAACCATTAGGCTTGCACACCATTTTCTCCATTAAAATGTGGGAGTTGGTTATTTGGTCTCAGTAATGGGAAATCTGACTAAGATTTTGGTGACACTGTTATTTCTTCTCACATAGCCCACTGCCTCCGATGAGCACAACTCTAGCTAAGCAAGTAACTCTAATTGTTTTCAGTGAAATTCCCCTCAAGAAAAGGCTGTACAAGCAGAATCTTCTCTGAGAAAGTCTAATAAAGACAGCCTTGCATATGGAGTTCTCACATAGAACTCCCAAAGTGAACAATTATGTAGGACTGAGAACTTAAAAGTGCATTAATGTGCTTTTTTGCTCTATCAAGTGGAAAAATGCTAATCATGTGGTGATTTGTGAATGCGAAATAGTCATTCGTGGTTAATCCTGTCGGTTTGGTTGGCCTCAGAGATGCTTAGGAGACAAATGACACACATTTTAGGCTACGTTTGAGGGTTCCTACAGGTGTGATGGTGTGATCTCTACTTTCCAGAGATCATGCCTTGAGCAGCCTTTGTCACCCACCAATTCTATTATGAGGTGTCTACCTTAGAAAAAGCTGAACATGACATGAGCTCAACATTCTGAAATCAGAAACCACAATGCACCATTGCAACCCTCCATGGGTGTTAGTCACACATTTTTGTTTCAGCAACAAAAAGCTGACTAATACACCATTACAGTGAAAAGAAAAATACAGAGTAATTATTTCTTTCCAGCACTGAGAATTACAGCACCATCATTTATGATCTTTACATGATACCTTACTTTGTTGTTGCTGCATTGTTGCATCTACCAAAGAACTTGCTTTTGTGTCTCTGTTTCAGTTACTTTTCTCATTTGAAGAGCAAAAGGAGAGGCAGTAGCTCAGGCAGCTAGCTGGCCTCTCTCCCTTCCTCACACTGTAGTGCAGAGTGTATGCCCCAGGGCATTCACACCCACAATCCCAGCTCTGGATGACGAATCAATCACAAACTCCAGAAGCCACCCCATGACTGCATGAGGCTTTTGGGAGACACAAACCCTAACAGTCTCTCTCCACTTCATCTGAGCAAGTTTGTGCCTTCATTTTCATATTTTTAATTTGACACCCTACAGAATGGTGGAGTATTGCTCACTTTCTGTAAATAAAAATATTTTTTCACTGTAACCTATCTTTAATAGGGGTAGTAGGCATCTTCTACTTGCTCTTCTCCTCCCTTCTCCTCTCCTCTCCTCTCCTGTCCTGTCCTGTCCTGTCCTGTCCTCTCCTCTCCTCTCCTCTCCTCTTCCCTTCTCTCTTTGTCTCTTCTCTCTCTTTGTCTCTTCTCTCTCTCCTCTCTCCCCCTCCCCCTCTCCCTCTCCCTCTCTCTTTCCCTATCTTCTCTCCCTCCTCCCCCCTCCTTTCTCCTCTTCCTCTCCATTTCTCTCGTATCTTTATTATATACCTCTGCACATTCTTGAGAAACAAAGGTATCACAGACTGCTGTTTGGCTAATAAAAAATGGACTAGATTTAGACTTTGAAAACACACCAGTTAAGGAAATTAAATACATTGCTAGGCCTTACTATTATTTTTTCAGATTCCTCACAAGGTACCTACAAAAACACAATGATTTTGTCACACTAATACAAAGAAGAAAAATTTCCTTAAGCAAGACAAATAGGTAGCCAATTTTTCAAGAAGTGATGTGGCTGAGATGATGCTCAACTCTGATTTCAATGAATAGATAATCACAAAATGAAAGAACTTTCTGAGAATATTACCTAAAGTATACAACACCGTGTTTATTTTTATATTGAATTCCATACTTTGGAATTCGTTAGCTTTCTTATACGTAGCATTAGCAAACACTGTTTTAATCTTTGAAGTGCAACTAGGTGTGGAAATATATTTATCACTATGTTGTGAGGCAGATTATCTTGTTCTCGCTCTCTCTCTCTCTCTCTCTCTCTCTCTCTCTCTCCAGAAGCTGGCTTCCAGCTCACTCCATTCACAGAGTATGTGTGCTGCATCAGGATGTGGATAAATTTATCAGCCCTCACACGGTGTGCAGCGCCATTTTAATCACTTCCAAGGTAAGGCTTTTGTTTGCCAGTCTTTCGAAATTAATCACTGTCATTGCATTTTTAAGAGAAAAAAAATAATAAGACATTGATGCAGTGGCTATAATTTGTGCAGAGTCTATAAAAATTAGAATATGTGGAGTCACGCCAAAGGCTTACATGTATTGCTACAGTGGCCACTTTTTACCAAATGAAGGTGGTGCTCAAGAAATTAGACATCTCTTACAAATACAAAGTAGGAAGGATACTTTCACGGTCATATTTCAAAGGAAACTCTTCCTATGTAAAATAGTCATCCTACTGCCTGTTTAAAAAACCAATAAGGACAGAAGGTCCTTCAGATTTCCATCGTGCGACGTGCTGTTATTAATAGAGTGCAGGGTGCACCACTTGTAATTACTTGGGCAGAAGTGTGTTGAAAATCCAGAGAGACGTAATGTTTCTACAGAGTATGAACAAATTGGTTTTAAAAGTGTGACAGGGCTGACGAGATAGCTCAGCTGACTGAGCACCTACTGAAGCAAACACAGGGACTGAGATTCAATCCTGGGCACCACATGCTGTGCCTGCCCCACCCCTGGGCACTCTGAGCCAGCCATGGAGGCCAGGAATGACGGCACATGCCTGTAATCCCAGTGCTAGGGAACCTGAGACAGGTGGATCATATGTGTCCAAACTGTGCTGTGAGACCCTGTACCAAATACATTAAATAAATAAATAAATGTGACATTTAATAGTGGAAACGCCCAGTAGATTTAGTTTTACAGAATTTCTATAATAGCTTTTAGTAATATGGTTATTTTAAATGTTAACTTCACACTGTATTCATCTAATTTTTGAAATTTTTTTTACTAATTTTATTGAGAAAGAAATAGCAATGAAACAGTTTCAAAACAAGTGAGTAGGACAGTTACAATAATTAATACATTGCATATTTTTTCTTCATTGTAGTTATTTATAGTACAAGATGCAGACATGACATCTTGTCTAAACAATACTAGTACAAATCTTTCTTCTCATTGAACTAAGAGAAAGTAGCTGTATATTTATCCTATTTTGCATATCTATATCTATCTATCTATCTATATATATATATATATATTTCACTGGAAAATGGACTTTCATTTGTATCCCTTTTGTTTAGTTTTGCCAGAGATGAGTATTCTATTGCCATTCAAATATTGTAGGTGTGTGAATTCAGCCAATAATCCTGTAGTCCATAATAATGGTGGGTTATCTGCAGAACTGGCAATGTCAGATTATTCATCTAAATTTATATAAATTCAGTATATCTTTATAGTTTGGATTACATGAAGTTAATTAGTGTGTTCATTGTTATTTTCAGGCTGATACATCTTAACTTACTTCGATACTTCAAGATAGGCAATATGTTACTGAATATAGTCACTATGATGTGCAGTTGACTCACAAATATTCTCTTTGTACATCTGAAATTCTGGGCCTTTTGACAGTTTTCCATTGCTTCCCGCCCTCTCTACCCTTCAGCCTCGATCAAAGTAATTCTTCTGTCTACTTCTATGAAATGAACTTTCTGAGATTTGACAGATGGATGGAATTATGCAGTAATTGTCTTTCCTTAGCTGGCTTATTTACTTAGCATAATTTTCCTCAGGCCCGTCCAATGTCAGTAAATGACAGAATTTCCTTTTAAAAGACGTCTTTATCTTTGTGTTTGTCCTAGTCTTTGGATTTGTCTTTGGATACACATCTAGAAATGGCGCTACCACGTCACATGGTGCTTTTACTTTTACGTTTTCAAGAACCTCCGTCCTGTTTTATACACAAGCTCTGCTAATGCACATTCCCGCCAACGATGTTTCAGGGTTTCTTTTGTTCTGTTTCCACCAACACCTGCCATCTTCCACCCTTCTGATTAATGCTATTCTAACATGCAGGAGGTGATATCAGCTCACAGTTACTTCAGTTCTGTGGCCCACAGGATGTCACAGCTCCACCGCTGAGTTCGTAGGCACTGCATTGAGAAAGGAATTCTTATTTCTACCGAATTTCTAAGTGGATCTTTGTGGCAGTGATTACAGCTGGACAGCTTCTGTTGCTCCATGGATGGGACATTCCTCACATTCATTTTTATTTGCATGCATGCATGAAAAAGGTAGAAGGCAGCATAGTGCAGGCAGCATAGTGCAGGCAGCTAGTGTGGAGCACCAAGGCATAGTTTGACTGAGGTGAGATAGGTCTGCGTGGCCTGAGCAGGGAGCAGAGTAACTGCTGCTTCAGTGGTGGTGTGGAAAGCCAGCAAACACTCCGTCACTCTGCATAAAAACCCAGAGAGCAAGGATTTGAATCGTCAGTGAGTGATCAGAAATGGCAAACAGAAAACATCAGCCAGGAGTGTGCCAAGCTCAGGTAGGATTTCTCTCACTATTGTGTCCCCAGGGAAGAAAAGATCAACTGCAAGGCTTACTGGTGAATATTATAGACTCTGAAACATCCAGACTATTGTTCTTTAATATTTTCGGATTATTTTTCCTTATTTTTTCCAGATGACCATATTGCTGAGACTAATACCCTCTTGTAATGCTACTCTGGTAGAACAACACCTAGAGACTGCCTCTATTCTTTTCCTCCCTTGATCTAACTCCATTTCTCCCTCACCTTCAGAACCTTTAAAATCATATAACTCCATATTTAAAAAATATTTATTTACAAAAATATAAATATACATTTATTTACAAAAATATAAATATATCATTTTAGTGTAAACATATATGTACCACATCTATTTAAAAATGAGACAAAGACAATGATGAGCAAGAAACATTATATTGTGTTTATCATTGAGAAAGATTGAGGTAGATGAGAAGGAAAGTATCTTACAAGAACAGAAAAGGGCTTTTATACTAAAAAAACTATTCTGTCATTTGAGTAGTATGTATTGGAAATTAATCTTACTATTCTCCTCTAAACTTCTCCTATATCTTCAATATTATATTTACTTACCAGATATTTTATAACAACACTTGTAATAACAAAAGCATAGGAAATGATTGATTCTTTCCAATAGTAAATGATGTTTATACACAAAATAGCATATACATTATATATCATAAAATATGTCTTATATTTTATGCTATTTATCTTATATATAACATATATCTGCTCAAGTTTCAATGGAATAACAAGATCTACTTAGGGAGATTACTAGTAAATGACTGAAGGAAATAAGAAACAGAGCCAAGTAGTGAAATTTGAATCAGGAAATAAAAGCTCTGGGGTACAGCTTTGTACATGAACTCTAGAATTACCTGTGCACATTTTATTTATTTATTTATGTATTTATTTATTTATCATATTTTAGGACAGAGTCTACAGTGTCTTACTACGTAGATCTGACTGATAGTGATTCTCCTGTTTTCAGCTTCCCAAGCACTGGGATTACAGGTGCATGACACCACGTCCAGTCTCCGTCACTGTTTCAATGTGTCCCAAGGGCCAGGCCAGCACTGTATGCCAGGGACCGACCCTGGTCACTGTGCTCTGCCTAAGCAGGCTTTTTAATCCACTGAGCTATTTGTCTGGCCCTTGTGCACATATTAAAAAATCAACCTAAAACACATTTTATCAGTTTGTGATGACAGATAATATTATCCATATATCAGAAGTTACTGGGGCTTGGCCCTAGCTCAGTCCTTTAAGTGGCTGCTTCACAAATCCGTCAGCCTCGGGTTTCTGTAGTTCGATACCTACAACACTCCAGCCAGCCAAAAGTTCCCTCAAGGCATATGAGGAACCAAAAAAAAAAAAAAAAGAAGTTACTATAAATTTTATACCCTTAACAAATATTTACTTAAGTATATATGTTTCATATTCATGAAGTCTAGATACTAATGAATAAAACACAAGATTTTCTCCTTTCATGGAGTTTGGATTTCCCTCTCAGAGGACAGGTGGTGAACCCATAAACACATAAAAAGTTTCTGTCATAGAAAAAAGAAATGTTAAGAGTTATAAAGCAGAGACTATGCACATGGAATAACAAGATTATAAAAAGCAAACAGGACTGTTCACAGAGCTCTCACTGGACACTGGCAAGAAAAGCTGGAGAGAAGCCAGCTGTGAGCCTCCAGAGGACATATCTTGCAGGCAGACGAGAGCGTGCCAGCTGCGCACCAGAGGTGTCCCTAGTCAGTGCGAGGAGCAGAGGGCTCAGTGTGCCTAAATCAACATGATTGGCCAGAACAAGGTAAAGGACGAGTTAGAGATGTGGAAATGTCGTGAAAGCACTTTTGAACCTTGATGTTAATATGATGGAAACAACATATTTCAAACAGAAATTGAGTTGTTCTGTACTCTGTCTATCATTATCTTTTCTAGACACAAGTGAAATTCAGCTATTGTAATCATCCAGGAAAAGATGACAAAATATTTGTTTGGAAGTTTCAGTGGATGTAATAAAGGTTTTAGTTATATTTTAAATGTCATTAAATTTATTATACTAATTAAGTGATGAAAAGAGAGATAGAGAAAGAAAGACAGAGTTTAAGAGATAGAAAGAGAGGCAGAGAGCGAGGTGCTGAAGGTGAGTTTTATCCTGTGGGTGTTCTTTTGGTTTGTTGTTTGCCTGTTTTCTCTCCATAATAGGAATAATTGATTTCCCATTAACTGAGATAGAAAAGACTTTGCTTATAAAATGTAGGAAAAAAATCACAAACTAAATATTTAATGTTACACAAGAGATCCTATTATACATTCAAAAATGTATATATTGACTAGTTCATTATCAGTTAGAAAAAGCCAGGTGTGGTGATGCACACCTGTAATCCCATCACTCTGGCAGCTGAAGTAGAAGATTCAACATGACTTTGTTACCACCAGGGTCTACATAGTGTGTTCCCAGCTATCCTAAAACTAGATAACAAGACCCTGTGTCAAAAATACAAGCAAAGAGACGGGGCATAGTGGTGTGCACCTGCAATCCCAGCTGAAAACTGGAGAAACACTAGGAGTCCAATCTGTATAGTGAGACCCTGTAGACCCTGTACTAAATACATTTAAAAATACAAAGCAAAAAAGAACAACAAGAATAACAAAACCTTATGTTAAGATTACAGAAAAGGCCTCTAGCATAAAAATACAGTTCTGAGATTTATCCTTTTGCAAGCACTTCCCTTAAAGCTGGAGTTCTGAATGAAACCTTGGTGTAGTGGAGTAGATTTTGGAAGAGGAAAAGATAAAATTCACAAAAAGTATCAAATCGGGAATGTTAGAAAGAAACAGTAATGGAAACTGAAAAGGTTGTGAGAGTTCAGCATTCTGGATCCAGGTGCAGAGAAAATGTTCCATAGGAATGGAGGCGTAAATCTTCAAATGTTGTCTACAGATTAAAGAAAGGGACTGAGTCACTTTTCTCCCATTGAAGTTTGCCTCAAATGACAGAGTTGTTTCTCACTTTTCATATGGAGTTTCTCTTAATTAGAACAATAAAAAATGTTGAACATTAAAACAGAAACACTAAATCTCCTGGAAGAGAAAGTAGGTGGAAATCTTGAAGACGTA